>PVIC010020152.1:0-29165 GCA_004025085.1 Thryonomys swinderianus | reverse complement strand
CTCAGGGCCAGCCTGAACTACAAAGTGAGAACCTGTCTCAAAAAGAAAAAAAAAAAAAGTGACAGAATCGGGCCAGAGGGTTAGCTCAGTGGTTCCAGCGCCTGCCTCACAAGCACAGGGTCCTGAGTTTGATCCCCGGTAACCACATATAATGCTGGGCATGGAGACACACCCACCAACAATCAACACCGCATACCACAATGCCAGACATGGTAGCTCACACCTGTAATCCCAACACTCGGGAGGCAGAGACAGGAGGATTGCTGAGTTCGCAGTGGCTTGCCTGGGCACCATAGTGAGCTCAGGGCCAGCCTGAACTACAAAGCGAGACCCTGTCTCAAAAGCAAAAAAAAAAAAAAGTGACAGAATCTAGAGTGTCAGATTGATTCATAGTATATTAGGATTAAGAGTCTTAGGATCAAGGGTGAGTGATTTCCTCATCAGCCCACTGATTGGCTTAGCATCACCATAATCCCAGTAACTGGAAACAATATAAGGGACAGAAAGAGGTTTGGTTTGCCCCCTTGCTTGCTTTGCTACCTTCTGCCCATCATGAACTATTTCTTTTCTGTGAGTTCCCTCTGCCATGCCACCCTACCTTGGAGCTCGCTGATTATAGACTGAAACCTCTTGAAATAGTGAGCTAAACAAACTTTTCTCCCTTTGAGTGTCAGGTATTTTGTCTCAGCACTGAGAGAAAAGTAAGACAGCAGCTAAGACACAAAACTGACACCAGGAATTTAACCATTGCTGTGACTGTACCTGACAATCCTATGGTTTAGAAACCTCTGGAAATGGTTTTTCACAGGAGTTTTGAAAGGTTTGGATATGTCAGATAGAGAAATCCTAGAATGTTATGAGTAGTTCTCAGAGGTTCAGAAGACAAGAATGCTAACAGGAATGTGAACAGTAGAAGCTGGGCTTAGGAGCTTTCAAATAAGAACAGTCTCCATTTGCAATTAGACTAGAGGCCATGTGTTCCACTCTGGAAGAAAATGTGTCTTCATTTTATGCATGTCCTGAAGTTTTATGGGAGACTAAGATTGAAGGTAGTGAACTTCTAGCAAAAGAAATTTCAAGGCAGCCCAGTGTTCAGGCTGTGGGATGAGTACTACTGGCTGTTTTTAGCCCAATCTACAGTGAGAATCAGGAACAAGCAGCAGAGCTGAGTGCTTTGAAAAGTGTGCAGTTTTACCAGAAAAAAAGCAGCTTTGTAAAGGATTAAAGGAGCATGGTTGCTGAAAATATTAAGAACAGGCCAATGTTTTATGGATAAGAAGAAAGATGCTTTGAAAAAGATGTCAGAAATTAACAAGATTCCACCCATAGAAGGCTCAAGGGTGAACTAAATATTTCATTTCAGAAAACAGTTCTCAGACTCCCTGCTCAAGAGAGAATGCCTAGGGAATTGGTTCCCTAGGATTCATTACACTGTGCTCAGCAATCCAGGTACTCAGAGACCAAAATAACCACAGTTGAAGAGGGCCTGACAACACTCAGATGTTGAAGTCATCAACAAAACTTGAAGTCATCCATGTGGTGCCATTCTATAGACATGCAGAAGGCAAAAGTCATGAGATAATGGAGGCAGACCTGGGGGACCAAGCAAAGAACCCAAGAGGGTAATGCATGAAGCTCTGAGAGTGAAGCTCAAGGTGCAGTAGTGTTGGAGATAGCAGGGACATGAGTTGTCTGTTGAGAAAATCCACAAGCAGTAAGTAAAGCCAGTCCAAACAGAGGCCATGTGGACAGTAAGCAGCAGTGACAAGGTCAGTGCTGTAGGGACAAGGTCAGCCAAGTCCTTTGGAGCCCACATCTCACTACAATCTGTGCCAGGTCCTGACACAGAGCTACAGGATTTAATATTTGCCATACTGAGTTTCAGTCTTGCTTTGGTCCCATTCCTTTCATCTCCCTATTTCTCCATTTTGAAATGGAAATATTTAGCCTGTGCCATTATATGTTGGAAGCATTTAATTTTCCTTTTTTATTTTCACAGAGGCTTCTACATAAGAGTTTGACTTGTTTCTCAGAGGAAATGTTCAACTTGGGCTTTTCAACAATGCTGAAACTCTTAAAATTTTGGTGGCTCTTTGAGATGGACTAAATACATTTTGCTAATAAGATAAACATGAGACGTTTGGGTCAGTGGCAGGATGTATGGTTTAGATCTAAAAAGTTCCCCAAAGTTTCACTTCTAGAGTTGAGACCTGTCAAGAGAAGTGGGTCACTAGGGAAGTCACTGGAAAGGTGTCCTCTGATTCCTGGCTCCTCCTCACTTACTCTTTTTCCTGGCTGCTCAGAGTTGAGTATCTTTTCCTCACTCATGCATATTTACCATCCTGTTTTTGCCTTGGAGCCAGATGACCATGGACTGAACACATGAGCCAAAATAAACATCTCCTCCTTTAATGTGTAGATGTTGGGTATTTTGTCCCGCAAGTGGCCAACACAAGTGAGTGTATAGAAGGGAGGATACAGCTCAGTGGTAGAACATGACCCTAGCATACATGATATTGTGGGATGATTCTCCAGCACCACAAAACATTTTTTTTAAGGAAGGAGAAAGAAACAGGCTCATAAAACCCTATGGGACTAGAAGGTTTCAAAAGCTAGAATAAGATAGCTTCTCATCACTCCTTGCTTCTTCCCATGAAATACGAAGCCCTTCACAGTCTCACATATCCTTTTAGTCTCTCTCTTTCTTCCTTGTATCTATACAAAGCATAATTGAAAGATACAAGAAATGTTTGATAGATGAATTGTTTAATTCTTTAAAAAACCAAATAGTCTGAATAAATGTATAATCAATATTCTAAAAAAAAAGAAATGTTTGAGTTGTAAAAATTTACTACAGTGAAAGATGCACTGCCATTAGTTTTTCTCAAGATACTCCCTCTTGTTTTGAACACAGCTCACTCACCACCCTTGCTGCTGGCACTAGCAATGATGGACATTCTCATTTATGTGTCTGTAGTTGCACCACTGTCCTTGACTCAGTCCTTGAATCAATAAATGGCATTTATTAACTTGTATAGTCAATGTGCTGCCAGATTCAGTGAACAACGTTGATGGAGACACAGGGTAATGTTTTTAGAATCCAACCTCTCCATTATGGCACTCAGCAGCAGCATTCACCAGATTTTATCGTACCTCACACAGACATTCACAAAAAGGACTCTCAGAACCGCTTCAGAAAATGCCAAATTGTTGGTAGGAGTGTAAGCTAGTGCAACACCACGGAAATTAGTATGGAGATTCCTCAAAAACTTTACAATAGGGGCTGGAGGGTTAGCTCAGAGGTTCTGGCACCTGCCTCGCAAGCACAAGGTCCTGAGTTCGATCCCCGGTAACCACATACAATGCTGGGCATGGAGACTCGCCCACCAGCCATCAATACCACATACCACAGTGCCGGGCGTGGTGGCTCACGCCTGTAATCCCAGCACTCGGGAGGCAGAGACAGGAGGATTGCTGAGTTCAAGGCTTGCCTGGGCTACATAATGAGCTCAGGGCCAGCCTGAACTACAAAGCAAGACCCTGTCTCAAAAAAAATTTTTAAATGCAGAACACAATGTTAATGTAGTTAACTGTTAAGGCTGTTGCACAGATTTCTCAATTTTGAAACTCTTGTATCACTGAAAGTCTGTACCAACTAAATAGCAACTCCCCACTCTCCCTCCCCTCCAGCTCCTGGCAACTATGGTACTCTGCCTCTCCATGTTTAACTGTTTTATATCCGTCATACACGTGGTTTCATAAAGTGCATGTCTTTCTGTAAGTGGTTTATTTCACTTAGGAGATATCCTCCAGGTTCATCCAGCATGACAAGATTTCTTGCTTAAGGCTGTATGATATTCCATCATTTGTAAATATATCATACTCTCTTTTCCTCCCACTCACCTGTTAATAAACATTTCTGTCATTTTCACCTCAGCTATTGGGAACAGTATTGCAACTAAATGGCAGAGTCTAATGTCTCTTCACACTACTAATTTCAGTTCTTTTCTATACATACCCAGAAGTGGGTTACTGAATCACACTGTAGTTGAAGTTTTAATTTTTTGAGAAACTTCCATACTGTCTCACCTGGTGGTTGCACTATTCAACACTCTGGCTAGCAGGGAGTAAAGGTGACATCAGCAAACTCTGGTTCGTTTTCAGTTCAGTCATTACTTCCTTGAATACCTTTCAGAGAAACACTATGTTTTCATGTTGAATCTCTTTTGCCCTTTACATCAATTGTCTTCCATTTCATTACATTTGTCATTTTCATTACATTTCCTTAAATTATCTCAAGCATTTACTGTATGTTAAGATTCAAGTATTGGCCATGTTTAAATTTTGGGTTTCGCCATTACCAATTATTAGTTCTGCAATCATGTTGTCTGATTCTTCAGCTTAACTCCATATTGCATCCATAATTCTTTGTTACATGATCTTTGAGTTACTGTTTTATTGTACTTTTAGAATCAAATTCTTTTAAACATATGGTTATTGCAAAATTTTCTCTTCTGTTCCTTGAGTCAAGTTTTCTTCTAAAAGGGAATCTGTGTAGTACACTTCTTGCTTTGGTTTATAGCATTTTTTGGTTTTTCTCTTACTGTAGTACCTTTGCCTTGCAGCCAGGCTGTTTATTTGTATTTCACTCTTGCTGAACTGGCCTGTACAGACTTTGCAACTGGACTGCTACAATGGACTGATGTCTTGGTTCTCTTTGCACTGGATCTAATAACAGTTTAGTCTCCTGTCAAAGACAGGTAAAGAGAAGTCAGAGATTTAGCTCAATGGTTCTGGTGTCTGCCTCGCAAATGCAGGGTCCCAAGTTTGATCCCTGGTAACCACATACCACAGTGTTGGACATCATGGCTCATGCCTGTAATCTCAGCACTTGAGAGGCAAAGGCAGGAGAATTGCTGTGAGCTTGAGTTTTGCCTGTGCTACATAGTGAGCTCAGGGCCAGGCTGAACTACAAAGCAAGACCCTGTCTCAAAAATAAAAAAAAAAGAAATCATCTGAGATAGGGGGGTGGGGAGGGCAGCTTTGGCTGGAAAAAGTACCCCTGCTCTCCCTTCCAATACTTAGATATCCATGCTGTACAAAGACTCGCCATACTTCATGCCAATGTCCATGGTGTCTTATTTCCATTGTGCAGTGACCTGAGACCTCTAGAGGTTTCTGCAGTTCTCTGCCTGGCCATGGAGACAGGCTCAAACACTCCTTTTCTCCTGTACCATTTTCACAACTCCTCATTCAGAAGAAAAATATATTTAAAGTCAGCTTGCTCAATTTTCTTCTGCTCAAATTTGGGTCTGTGAACATTCTCAGGATTTTCTTGCCTCCCCAGTCTGGCTTTAGAAGGGTCCAAGGGTAGGAATGTACTTTTTTACCAGCAACTCATGACCCTTTCCAAAGTATATAGTTAATTTTTAAGTTAATTATGCAATGTTATGTTTCTTTATTATAATTTGTTTGTTTACTTTTCCCGAATCTTTATCATTTTGGGGGGAACTGATTCAGTTTTTAGTCTATCACATTAGCCCAAGTCTCATATTTTTGTAGGTGATGGTAAATTGTCCAACACATTCCCACTCACTTTCAGGGACAACTTCTGGCATAACAGCTGCGCCTGCCCCCTTTTATCTCTCCCTCAAGAACGCATGTGCAGAAGGTAGCAAAGTTGGCCATGTCCTCAGTAATGCTGGCTAAGCTCTGGCCCCTAGTTATATGTTGAGGCAGAGACCAAAATACAGCAATGAAGAGAACACAGCATGGTCTCAGCCCTAATGGATCTGATGGCCTAGTGAGACAGATGGACACTAATCGGACAATCATGGACATAACACACAGTTAAAGGGATGTCAGTTTGGGGTGATGAGGTCTATAGATGATGGTAATGTTGGCACAACAATGTGAATATACAGCATCCCACCAAAGAGGATAGCTTGAAATTATTAAAACAGTGACTTGTGTTGTGTGAAAGACACCACAACTTTTACAAAATGAAATTAAATATTACAAGGTGGAGACAAATGGGCTCGGGAAGCATACATGAAGAGAGGTCAGGAGAGTCTTCCCTGAGGAAGAAATGATTGAGTGAAAATCCAAAGGCATAATAGGATGAAAGTTATTTTAGAGATAACCTTGAAACCACTCCAATTTATAAGAAAGATAAATCATTCACAAGTGTTGGTACTTTATTATTGGTGCGGCAGAATAATAGATTTGAAATATTAACCAATATTTTTCCCTGTATTTGCTTTCACCTTCCTGTCTTTCTCCTCAAACCACCCACAAGCAGTCAGGTTAACCCAGATGTTTTTTGTAGAGAAAAAGGAAGCAGAGAGACACAGTAAAGAGAAAAATCAGTTGGCCTTTTAAGAGATTCATTCTGGATTTTGTTTATTCCAAAAGATGAGGAGTTTAGAGAAAATAGAATTGGGGGATAACTTTTCAGTGAAAACTCATAAATAAGAGACCAAGGATTCTCCCAGCTCCTGAAAAGGATTTCCCAGGCTTCCATCGGAAAGGTGAACGGGAAGCTAAGAGATCAGGAAAGTTGGGGTGCTGAGGAAGGGATGCAATGGGCCACCCCCAGGAAGGTGCTAAAATACCCAGCAGGTTTGGGGCATCTGCAAAGTACCCCCCCCCCCGTTCCTGGAAAGAGATATAAGGAGACAGAGCCGCTTGTGCTCCCTGGACAGGTCGACCCATCTGCACGCTGCTTCGCACACTCTGTGGAACTCCAGGGTTCTAGAACGATCCCTACTTCCTTCTACCCCAACAGAGGGGCCAGGGATAGCCAAAGGGACCTATCAGTCTGAAACTTCTATAATCCAAAGAGCAGAAAAGCAACAGTCACCCAATCGTCTTATGAAAGCCTCAATGGCCAGGTGATGTCGAGGGTTAAAGGACGCCTCTGCCACTCACACGCATGTGCACGCGCACACACACACACACAGATACACACAAGCCGATGCGATTAGGTCCCTTCTGCTTCCACCAACTGCAAAACAAGAGATACACACTAATAAAGATGAAATTTCTGCCATCGCAACAGAATGAGGAGACAAAAATTAAAGTGAGTGTCAAGACAATAAAGCAAAGTACATTTTGCAGATGTGTAGACTGCTGTACCATAAATCGCACCTGATAGCCCCCTTCCAGGCCTCAGTACAGCTGGTTGCCGCAGCCTGCAGGCTGAGAAGGGCTAATCCAGCCTCGGGGGGGGGGGGACTGGCCCAGCCCTGCCCAGCCCAGCCCATCAGCCAAGCATGGAGGGGGACAGGCCTGAGAGTGTGCAATAGAAGGATTAGAAATATGTGCAAGCCAGCCCTTGTACAAGAACGAGGAGGCCCTGCTGTATTATTTCAGCACAGCCTGCTGTTGCTTTCTTGTTTGTTCCTTTTTGAGAGCCTGATAAATCTCCTAGGTCTCCTCTTGATGGCCACATTTTAGCTTTGGCCTCATTCTCTGCCTCCCTCTCTACACACAATGCTAAGGACTAAGCCCCTAAAACAGATATCTAGTGAATACTCTAAATATTTGTTGAATGATCCCAGCTTTGGATCCACTATTTCATAAAATGCTTCATACCAAGTTAAACATAATTTAAATTGAACCTCAACTTGCTGCTAGGAGGCCTGAGTGTAACAGCTTGGCAATCTCAGCATGAAAGTCTGAATATGCCCAAAGATAGCCTAGTGCTTTTGGAGAACTTGCCCTAATTTTTAAGATTCAAATCTTCACATCCAGCCGAGTCCTAATTTCAAAAATATTTTCAACATCTGGAATGTAGACTGCTTAATTGATTGTTTGTATCGATAGCCCGTTGACTAGAAGCCTGGAGGTTAGAAACTGTCACTTTTAAAATATTAGGCTAAGCAGTTTCGGCCTCTAAATGTTGTGTTCAAATCGTACTAGGCAAAGGACGCTGTGTTTTACACTTGGAGCCACCTGTTGGGGAGGCATTTTCCATAGAGTGGGCACCTGCTGCCCTCTGGTGGTGAAATGCCACAGCATCGGAAACATTTCAACAGAAAAACCTGTAATAATTAGTACTAACTACTGCCAGTAACAAATTAGACCATGTCCCCAGACTTAATAAACTTTCCAAATGTTATTTATTCCACTTATTTATTCTCTCAAACAAACCAACTGGCAAGGATACTACTATGATGCCCATGGTATAGATGAGAAAACATAAGAAGTTTATGTACCTAGGTTCACTCTAGAGCCAGGAAGTGAACAGCTGAGAGTCAAGCCCACCCTGTCTGACTCCAAAGCCTGTAGAACTTCCTTATGACACATAAAAATCTATCTGGAGTGTAGGTGGCCCCAAAAAGGATTAAAAACCCTTAACAACTGAACTCTGGTTAAAGCCATCCTACAACAAAGGAACCCCCAGTCATAAAACCGTGGACCTTTTGATATGAGGCTCTTAGAGAGTCCCAATCCATCTTTCCTAAAATATACATACATTGACCACCTTCTCCAAAGCCAAATGCCTGAGGAAATAACCCATCAGAATCACGACTGTAAACCTAACACCAAACACAATGCAGACACTCAGGAAGGGTCCACAAGACATGAAGTGACCCAGGAAAAGACCTTCTTCCATCGTTTTTGCTGCCCAGACCATTTTAACATAGCCTCAAAGCCTCACAAAAGCCCCAATCTCTCACCTGAATCTTTCCTCTCTTAGAAACCTACCCACTGTCCCCTGGGGCAGCATACTTTGACCTAAATAAACTCTTGTTTTGGTTATATTCCTTGTCTATTGGTAAAACCCTTTTCACCACCTGCATCACCGGCTATCTGTATGCCATGTTCCTCAACACATACCGGTGCCTCTAGTACTTTACACGTGAGAGAAACTCACTATTGTAGTTTGGATCTGAAACATTCCCCACAGACTCATGTGAAATGTTTCCCAACAATGCTGAGACTTGATTCTCAGCCTGTGGCACTATAAAGAGGTGGAGGGAGGGTTAAGAGTGGGGCTTAGCTAGATGAGGTCAGATCACCGGAGAATACTGGGACCCCAGCTCCTTCCCATCATCCTTTGCTTCCCCTCTGCATGAGGTGAGCTGCTTTCTCCACCACCTGTCCCCTTCATGACGTACTGGACTGCCACAGGCTAGAGCAACAGGGCAAAGTAACCACAGACTGACAGTCTGAGCCAAAAGAGACCTTTCCCCCTTTTAAATTGATTTTCTTGTGTGTTTTTGCAATGATGAAAACCTGAACAGAACTTTTTTTTTTTTTTTTGAGACAGGGTCTTGCTTTGTAGTTCAGGCTGGCTCTGAGCTCACTATGCAGCCCAGGCAAGCCTGGAACTCAGCAATCCTCCTGTCTCTGCCTCCCAAGTGCTGGGATTACAGGCGTGAGCCACCATGCCTGGCACTGTGGTATGTGGTATTGATTGCTGGTGGGCATGAGTCTCCACGCCCAGCATTGGATGTGGTTACCGGGGCTCAAACTCAGGACCTTGCGCTTGTGAGGCAGGCACCAGAACCACTGAGCTAACCCTCCGGCCTGAACAGAACATTTAATAAATGTATAACAGCTGGTGCACACACCTGTGCGTGTGTGTGTGTGTGTGTGTGTGTGTGTGTGTGTGTGTTATTCAGCTCTCCCACTGCAAGGACACAATGTCCAACACTCAAAACTTGAAGGTTTTATTTGGTTTCCGGCTGCAGGGCATTTGGTCCATGGTTGGCACACTCTAATGCACAAACATGACTGGGGACTCTGTGACATCACTGGAGACCTCTGCAGTAGGCTCCACTCTGCTGTCCAGTGTACAACATAGGCCTGGGGGGAGGGGGGACTAAAAGAATAAAACTAAGAGAGGAAACAGGGAGTCAGGATAACCAAGGCTGGTACAACCAACAAAGGGACCAGCCAGTCCAAGCCACTGGTAATCAGTTGGGATAAAGGCGAGCTACATGCAAAGGTTATACTATGTTTGAGGACGTGCAGTCATGTGGTTTCTAAGAAAATCAATATAAGCAAGGCTCGGGCTGGAGATTTAGCTCAGTGGTTCCAGCGCCTGCTTCGCAAGCCAAGGGCAAGGTCCTGGGTTCGATCTCAGTAACCACATACAATGCTGGGCTTGGTGATTCACGCCCAGCAGCCATTGATACCACATACCACAGTGCTGGGCATGGTGGCTCATGTCTGTAATCCCAGCACTCGGGAGGCAGAGGCAGGAGGATTGCTGAGTTCCAGGCTTGCCTGGGCTACATAGTGAGCTCAGGGCCAGCCTGAACTACAAAGCGAGACCCTTTCAAAAAAAAAAAAAAATATATATATATATATATATATATATATATATTGCAAGGCTCATAAAGACAAGAGAAAGTATTCTCAAATTAGGAACAGCATAAACAAGATGTGTGATTGTCATTAGAACCCTGTCCTTCTAGATAAGAAGATTTTAAGTGTGGGAACAGAATTTGGGTGGAAGTTGCTCCGACCTCAGTAGGTAGGCTTGCTATGAACAAGCCAATTGGGGGGTTAACTCTTCAGAGCCTGCATTGCTTATGGCCTGCTTCAGAGCATAATCAATATCACAGTCTCCCACAAAACATCACAGCAGAAGGGTGTGTGGACAAAGATTCTCAGTGGCCAGGAAGCAGAGCAGAGGAACACTGCCAAAGATGAAATAGCCAGGGATCAGATATAGACCCCAAAGTCAGGTCTCCATAACCCACCTAACATACCCAGAAATTCTCCCCACCCATCCCCTTGGCAGTTCCTGAGCCAATCAAATGACACAATTAAGCTGAACCACCATGAGGTAAGTGTATACATTCTACTATCTACTGTGCATTGAACTCCTACCATGCACAGGTATTACTTCACTATGCTTAGCAAGATATAAGTTAAGGCTTACCAGCATGAATTATTTACCTTGTCACTTAAAGGCATTTAAAACATCCTCTTTATACAAATATATCCATGTATTATTCAACAAGTATTATTGAAGACCTACTATGTGCCAGGCTATGGCAAGGAAATCATTGTGCTTAAAACCCTGTAGCAAGTCTGCTGCTGGACCACATCCTGTCTCTTTGCTGTGTAGCCTTTTGGAGCATTGGTTCTGACTGATTATTAACATTTCAGATTAATTTAACAGTATCATGTAATTTTTTTTTTTGAGACAGGGTCTCGCTTTGTAGTTCAGGCTGGCCCTGAGCTCACTATGTAGCCCAGGCAAGCCTCGAACTCAGCAATCCTCCTGCCTCTGCCTCCTGAGTGCTGGGATTACAGGCATGAGCCACCACACCCAGCACTGTGGTATGTGGTATTGATTGCTGGTGAGCGTGAGTCTCCACGCCCAGCATTATATGTGGTTACTGGGGATTGAACTCAGGACCTTGAGCTTGCCAGGCAGGCGCCAGAACCACTGAGCTAACCCTCCAGCCCTCATGTAATAATTTTAAGAAAAAAAGCCTGGGTGTTGTGTTTTATAACTGAACTCATCATTCAAAGGGAAATGGGGTCTAGGGGTAAATAATGAGGAAAGAAAAAAATTGATGATTAAAAAAAGAAAATAAAGTTTGTGAATATAGGGGCAAGGGGTGGTAGGGTGGGTAGGGGAAGGGGAAAAATGAGAATTAAGTTGTGTCATACACAGGTACAAATTCTCAATGTGGAGTCTATTTGGAATGTGTACATATAATGTACCAATAAAAAATAATAATTGCACTCATCAAAGGATTCCCGACAGAATTGCCTGGAAATCAGAACCATGGGCAGTTTGTTAACTGTCAAGGGGCCCCACTTCAAAAGTCACGAGCCCAAGGTCAGACCCTGGACTAGAGAATCCAGACCCAAAAGCCACTGCCTGTTTCTCAGCTTAATGAGCCTCTAAATAGCCACATGTTCAGGACAAATGAGCAAGAAACAGGGAAATGCATAAAAGAGCCATGTGAGTATCTAGCTAGGAGATTTTCTCTGTTCTGCTCAATTTGAAAATGAACCTGGGTGTAGTGACTCACACCCACCAGCAATCAGTACCACACACCACAGTGCCAGGCGTGAGAGGTCACGCCTGTAGTCCCAGCACTCGGGGGACAAAGGCAAAAGGATGGCTGAGTGCCAGTCTTGCCTGGGCTACATAGTGAGCTCAGGAACAGCCTGAACTACAAGGCGAGACCCTATCAAAAAAAACTTTTAAAAGAAAATGAAAAAAAAAGGAAATGAAAATATTTGGATAAATATTACTGCATCAAGGTTCAGACAGAAAAAATTCAAGTCATAAAATTTCTATTGGTAAAACAACAAAGAAAACCAAATCATCACTGAAACTTCTTTCATCTCCCAAAAGTTTTAATTGAAATGAAGGGAGCCTGGCCTTTTCTGCTTCCTCTTCTCTGAGATCACGGAATCAGGATGCAATGGATCTCACTGGGGTGTTTTTGTTTTTTATTTTGTTTTTTTTGAGACAGGGTTTCGCTTTGTAGTTCGGGCTGGCTCTGAGCTTACTATGTAGCCCAGGCAAGCCTCGAACTCAGCAATACTCCCGTCTCTGCCTCCCGAGTGCTGGGATTATAGGCGTGAGCCACCACGCCCGGCACTGTGGTATGTGGTATTGATTGTTGGTGGGCGTGAGTCTCCACACCCAGCATTGTATGTGGTTTCTGGGGATTGAACTCAGGACCTTGCACTTGGGAAGCAGGCACGGGAACCACTGAGCTAATCCTCCAGCCCCTCATTGGGTTTTGAAATCCCAATCTTCTTTGTGTGGCTTTAAATTTAATCAAGAAAGATCCGCTGAAAAGTGTTTGTCCCCTTTCTTATGATGGCTTTGGAGTTTAAAGGAAAGAAAGGTGAATGTCACCGTTTCTTGTTTTCCCACCTGGGCTACTTTTTACCTTGGGTGAGTCCCTGGAGGCCCCTGCCTCCTTTCTTGCCTAATTCTCTTATCTCAAGGGGCCTCTGAGGGTGAACAGCTTTCCTGAGGCCAGAAGCGCCCCAAGGACACTAAAGAAGGAGGAAGAGGGGCCCTGGGAGGGAGGTGAACCCTGCAGAAGGTGGGACTCCCAGACTCAACTGAGTGCTGAAGGACATTTCCAATCTGACCTCCAACCTTCTCGGGAGCGCAGAAGAAAGAAAAACAGCACAAAAGCTTCTCTGTTCTCCAGATAACTGGCTGCTGCAAAAAATCCAGACAGGGGCCATGTGGTGGGGGTGGGACAAGCATGCTCATGTGGGAAATGACTCCTGCAAGGCCAGTCAATAGGGTCTCTCCAAGCCTTCCTGGGGGCTCTCAGGGGAATGGGAAACCCCACAAGGTATCTATCTGCTTGGGACAAGCTGGCTAAAGATCTGAAGACCACCTCCAGAGGCCCTGCTGCCCAGCACGTCACAAAGACCCCCACATACATGGAATCCCCAGACTCCAGGCTTGGAGCAGACCTTGGGTCATTGTTAAGGGGACCCAGGCAGTCCTGTTTGACTGCTAGGTAGGTGTTGTGGCCTTTAACAAAGACTGATGCTCAGTGGGTCCTTTCTAAAAGGAGAGAGAGAAATCACGTCAGCACATAGGGCCAATCCAGCCACACATTTCCCTTTTAACACAGTCCAAGTAAATTGCCAGCCTGGTGGCCCCTCAAGTCTTCAAGTTCAAACACCTCAGTAGCTGCAAACCTGCAAGCACATCTGCAGCATTCATCCAACTTGCCCATGACATCGGCTTGGCTAATGTACTACCTACGTATTTAACCCTCACTCTGCCCAGTGCTTGTTAGATCTCCTAATATTGTCTGGGTAAAGCAGAATTTAAAATATAAGTTGATAAATAAGTGAATAATGGTTCACATTTCTGGTGTGGACAGACGGTTTCCTTAGTACCGTCTGAGCTTCACAGCTCCTTGTTTCCCTTGCGTAGAAATGACTGCTCTTGAATGAACCCCCTGAGCGCTCAGGGCAAAGCCTACGTCAGGTCGAGTTCAAACCAGTTTCCTAAAATTCAAACACATCGACAGCACTTTGGTAAGACTGCCCAGGCTTCAGACCTGTCTGGCAAGTTTTCACTGGTCTTCCTCCCTGCTACATGTCTTTGTTACTTCCTCTCTGTGACACAGTACCTGAAACCCACAATTAAGAGAGGAAAGGTTCTTTCTGGATGGCAGTTTGTTCAGGTTTCAGTCCATAGTTGGCTAGCTCCAAGGCAGGCCAGCGTGGCAGAGGGACATCACAGAGGAGAAAGAGCTCATGCCATAGAGATAGGAAACAGAGAGGGACCCACCTCCTTCAACCAGGCTTCACCTCCCAAATTGCATTTAGCTATAAATTTATCAACAGACTGACCCACTGATGTGTACCACACGCATAATCTCATCATGTCCCCAAATCAGCACCTATAACTACATGATGCATTAGAGGGATGTCTAGATATAAAAAACACGATGGCTTTTTACTTAGCTCCCACTTGAGGAAAACAAACTATTAATCTGTCCCACTAGCTGCAATCAGGTGTGCTACGAGACACTCCTTTTCTCAAATTAATTTTGCTAGAAGTAACCACATTTTTTGTGCCTGTCTTCTCTAAACAAGTAAGGCCCCACATCTTCCCGCACGACCCCCAGCTGATCCCCCACCACTGCTGTGGGAAGGCTCACCTCTAGCTTCTTGCCTCCATGCCTCAGCCAATGAGACGCTCAGCCACAGTTTTATCCTAAGAATTTGTCTGGCTTTGCTTACTTGCTCTCCATAAATTCAACTCTGTCAGAACATTTATTCATTCCCTTCTCAGCTTCCTCCTAGTTCAAAGTCCTTGGCAACATCACACAATACTCTCCTAAGTCATCCTTTGAAAGGGACCGAAAATTGGAGTTGGGGCTTTGTACTAAGATACCAGAAAATTCAAGCAAGCAACGAGAGGATGGGAAGGAGCCAAAAAGGACACAAATAGACCCTCCAGTGACCACTTCCTCCAATCAGGCCACACCTAGTAACAGCACATTCCACCATGAACTCATCCATGGACTCACTAATGGGGTTAGTACCCTAAAAAACAGAATCTTCTCATACTGAATCCATAGTGTATTCTTTCTCTTGCAGTTGTACTCACAGCAAACTACTTGGCAATTTTTTTCTTTAATGAAGATACCAATTTTTTTAATTTCTAAAATTGTTTACAATATCTTCTGAAAGAACAGGGGCGTAGGGTTTTATAAGTGGTTGCATCTTGCAAAGACTGAGACCTTTCCCTTTGAATGGGTCATAATTACCAGCAGCAAGTGGAGTTATCAGACAAAGATAGCAGACATAAGGGTGATGTTTTATCTGTATAGTTCTCTGTCTTTATTTTTTTAATGGATTCTGAACCCAGAAAAGCAAGATGGGATTTATTATCTTCTTCAAGTCCCAACAAGGAAAAATAATATTAAAAAGGTATTGCATAAGTAAAAACCATAATTTGAGATCAAGGACCCTAGCACACGAGCAAAGAAACCACACGTACTGATAATATGCACAAGATCTTCTTCATAACCTTCTATAAAAAAAAAATATAGGGGCTGAGGATTTAGCTCAAATGGTACCGCACCAATCTTGGATGCACAAGGGCCCAAGTCTGATCCCCAGTACTGCAAAAAAAAAAAAAAAAAAAAAAGCTGGGCATGATAGCCTACACCAGTAAGCCAGGACTCCAGGAGGCTGAGGCAGGAGTAGCAACAGCTCAAGCCTACTCTGGGAAACTAAGTGATTTCAAAAGACCCTACCTCAAAATGTAAAAAACAGAGGCTGGGGATTTAGCTCAGTACAAAGAACATGGTGCCAAAATAAAAAGAAAATTACCCTGGCAAAAGAATACCACCATACTTCACTTGACAATAATCCGTACAGTGTTTGGGATTTAGGTTTTTCTGTTCATTTTCTGGTGTTTTGTTTGTGCTTTTAGGTTTTTCACTATCACTATGTGATAGTTTAAACCCAGTTTTAATTTAGCTGACAATTCTTCAATAAAAAAAGCAAACTGTTGGGAACATGTTTTGGGAGAAATAATTGGAAGGTCAAAATTGACCAGGCCTTCCTGGTGCAGGTGACTCTGGATTCAACTCACCTTCACCTCTGCTAAGAACAAAGACTCTGGTGGTCCCACAGGCTGTGATGCTCCAAGGCGGAACCACTCCATTGCCAGCATTTGCCCTGCCCAGGGGGATCTTCAACTGCATAATGTCTCTAGGCCTATTGGAGGTGTCTGCCCTGCCCAAGGGGTCTGTTATTCTGTTACTCTAGAGGTGCTGAATAAAAGGAGTGGTGGGCTGTGGCCTGGGGTCTTTTGCTACCCAGAGTAGCATGGATCAGGCCCAAACTTAGCCTCTCAGAACCTCATTTCTGCCTACTTATTATTATTATTTCGCCATGTGCCATCGACTCACAGGAGACTAGAATCTAATGTAAAGGTTCTAGTTACATTCCCTTCCCCTGGTTCCCACAGCAAACAAGTTCTTAATTCTGAGTCTACTGTTCAACCTACACTGCTCTGATGTTGGGTGTGGATATTGTCCTCTCCCATCCTGGCCCCCACCAGGTACACGTGCCTGCGAGTGCCACCAAGGCCCTGTGTCTGTGTGACCTACAATCTAAACACCACTCACCACTCATGCCACTTGGGCTGGGGAAGTGACTCATCTAATCTCCTCCGAGGGCCCTTGAGACAGGAATGTCCCTGTGTCCCAAAAGGCTTTGTATTGCTCTGAGGCCAATAGGGAAGTAGACCCTGCAGCCAGGTACAGTGGCACACACCAATCATCCTAGCACTCTGGGAGGCTGAGGCAGCAGGGCCCTGAGGACAAACCCAGCATGGGCAATTTAGCAACCTTGTAAAACACTTCTCAAAATTAAAAAAGTACTTATGTGTATGTAGCTCAGGCTAAAGGTCTCTATTTCAATCCCCAGTACTACAGACACTGTATCAGTGATGCAGCACAAATTAATTAATCCCTCTCAAAGAGCATGACTACAGCAGATTTTCTCAAAACAAACTATCATTTCCCAGGACTACTTTTGGCTCCCTTCCTCGTCCAATTCAGTTCTAAAACTGCCGGCAAACTCCACGATGTTCACTGCAGCCGCACAGTAGCAAGGAGACCTCCTGTTCCTTGCTACCACACAATTCGCATGACTTATTTCTGTGCTGGCATTCAAACTAAGAGTCTCATGCATGCGACATACTTTAGCACTGAACTACACCCCACCCCTATATCACTGTCAAACTTATAGAAACGGGTCTCAAAGGAACAGGTCCTATATCAGTTACTTTCCTCGTTGCTGAGACAGAATACCCGACACCCAAAGTTCAAGATGGAAAGGTTTATTGCAGCCCACAGCTTGCAGGGATTTCAGCCCATAACCCCTGGCTCCAAGGCAGAGTGGCACAGCAGAGGGGCATCTGGGAGCAGGCAGGCAGGCAGGCGCAGCAGCAGCTGCAGCAAGAGCCCGCCTCTCCCTTTTATCCCTTCCTGGCTACAGCCTTTGTAGGAGGTAACCCACACTCATGGTGGGGCTTCTTCCCATTAGCCACACCCAGAACTGTGCTAGCCAATCAGCGGACTAACTTAGTAATCATGCTTCCTTAACTCCAGTATCACACACCCTAGGTCCAGCTACCTCTGCAAAGCCCCACTTGTGACCCCATGGCATGAGGCTTGGAGGGGGACATCTATATACAAATCATAACAGGTATAAGTTTGAAACTGATTTTTCATGTCAGCAACTAGATGAACACTGAATGTTGGATTGAATATCATGTTATTTTTGTGAATTATTTAATAGTCCATTGTTTTCAAAAACATAATTATTTCAATTTAATTGATGTCATTTCTATTAAAATTCTATGTTCATTGTATATAATGTATATTTTACCTTTAATTTTACAATGTAGTTTAAATATGATAAATCATTGATAATATGCAAAAGGTATTTTTAATTCTTGGATAAACATGTTTGGGTTATATGTGACCTCTGAGCAATAAAAACACTAAATTAGCACAGAAGAAATAATTTATAGCCAGGCATGGTGGAACACATCCATAATTTCAGCACTCTGGGAAGTTGAGACAGAAGAAATATAGATAGACGATAATAGATGATAGGGATGTAACTATTCAAAAGTCTGAAGTTGCTGAGTTCGCGGCGGCTTGCCTGGGCACCATAGTGAGCTCAGGGCCAGCCTGAACTATAAAGCGAGACCCTGTCTCAAAAAGCAAAAAAAAAAAAAAAAAGTTTTATATTATTTGGTGGGCGGGGCATTGCAAGATGTCAGCAGAATAAGATCCCCGGAAATCACCTCCTAACAGAAACACCCCCTTGAACCTCTATTCAGGCACCAGACTATTTTCATCAGAGCTAAGAAAACCAAGAGAGAACCCATGAAGTGCTAGGTTTGGATATAATAATAATAACAACAAAAGATGTTTTGTTTCTTTTTTTTTTTTTGACATAGAGTCTCGCTTTGTAGTTCAGGCTGGCTCTGAGCTCACTATGTAACCCAGGCAAGCCTTGAACTCAGCAATCCTCCTGTCTCTGCCTCCCGAGTGCTGGGATTACAGGCGTGAACCACCACGCCTGGCACTAACAAGAGATGTTTGGAAGAAAGTTAGAGATGCCTGGACCACCCCTTCCCCAACTCCAAGCAATGCATATAAAGACATTTCCTACTTGAGGGGAAGTGAAGGAGTCAAGTTCAGGCCTTAGATTTGAAGCCCAGGCCCAGGCCCAGGCCCACCGCTTTAAAATCCCATCCCAGGCAGAGCCCCATAACCCCTGCCTCTGGGCCAGTATCTGGACACTAATCGTGTTAGCCAGTTTTATGGTACAGAGCTGAAATATTCCCCAAACGCTCATGTGTCTGGAAGATGGCTGGACCATGGGGAAACCGTGGTCAACCAATGATGAACTCAGTCAACTAGGAGGCAGGGTCTGGCTGGAGGTGGGGCACTGTGAGTGTGACGTGGCAAAGTGAACACCTGTCTTCTGTGCATGCACTCTCTTCCCTCTCCCTTCCTCTATCCCTCCCTCTCTCCTTCTCTCCCTCCCTCTTTCTCTCTCCCTCCCCCCTTTCCTTCTCTCTCTCCCTCTCCTCTCTCCCCATCCCCCTACCCCTCCCTCCCTCTCTGCCTGCTAAAATAGTGAGTTGAGCACCTTTACCTCCACCTTGCCCCTCTACCAGTTTGTTTCTGCCTTAGACCCAGCTGGCCAAGGACTGAAACCATGAATCAAAATAAATTCCTCTAAGGTGTGGTTGTCAAATGCTGAGTCCAGCGATAAGAAAGTGACTCAGCCAGTTGGCTGCCCGTCTCTGCCACCCCTCCACCCAGCTCAGGCAGCATGGAAGAGGCAATACTCCACTCATTGGAGAACTAGGACTTACTTGGAGCTCAGTGATAAGCGTGCTGTAGCCAGGCCCTAATCCTTCCTCCTCTTAGCCAACTCCAACCCCTTTTAATGGCAAGACATGTATAATCCCAGCACTCTGAGAAACTGAGGCAGAAGGATCACAAGTTCAAGTCCAGCATGTGCACTTAGCAAGACCCTTCCTTTTCCTCTCCTTCTCCCTCTCCCCTCCCCCTCCCCCTCCCTCTTTCTTTCTTCTTTTCAGACAGGGTCTCACTTTGTAGTTCAGGCTGGCCCTGAGCTCACTATGGAGCCCAGGCAAGCCTCCAACTCAGCAATCCTCCTGCCTCTGCCTCCCGAGTGCTGGGATGACAGGTGTGAGCCACCATGCCCAGCATTATGGTATGGGGTACTGATTCCTGGTGGGCCTGAGTCACCACGCCCAGTATTGTATGTGGTTACCGGGGATCGAACCAGGGACCTTGTGCTTGCTAGGCAGGCGCCAGAACCACTAAGCTAAAATGTCTGGCCCCAGCAAGACCCTTTCTTAAAACAAAAAATTAGAAGGACTAGGAATATAGTTTCCCTGGTAAAGGCAATGCTGGGAAAAAGGCCCCTATAACCAGAATGGTGCTTATGAACAGAGCTTTTAGCCCTGCCCTTGCAACAGGTGTAGACATGCAACCCTCAGGGATAGACTGGGTTTTGCCCACATCACTCCCTGCCTTGGAGGCAGCCTGGGGCACAATCAACTCCACAGGACTGTGCAAGGTCCTGTGGCTATGGGACACAGTAGGAGTCAGCTTCCCAGTGACCTTGGAAGCCAGTGGACTCCCCACCCCTCCCCGCCCAACCTCAGGTGGCACAGATAGCCCCAGGCCAGTGCTCACAGGTGGAAAAATCTAAACCAGTCCCAGCACCCTGTACAGGCCTGTGCCCCTACAGTACAGACCCCCTCCCCTCTGGCTGCATCACTTCCAGCTACAACTTTGGCCTGGTGCATCCTTGAGGCTGTGCAGGTTCTCAAGCTGAGGGGTCAGGTCTGATCCCACTTGCCACTGCCCTTTGGTCAAGGGGCTGCCCTCATCGATACTATCCCGACCACAGAAGCACAGCACAGAGCAAAGTTCCACTGACCGGGGGCAGAATGAAGCACTAAGCAGATGACTTTGTTTTGAATTTCAGTACTGAGCTGGAAAAACCTAACTCCAGAAAGATCCTAGCAGCCAATGCCAGTGCCCAAAGATATAGCCTTGAGAACAGCCCCTGGATCTGCCATAAACATGTGGTCTTTTGTGTTCTAATCCAGTCAGCATCACTTGTGGCTGGTTAAAGCAGTCTTGAGTCATGAGTTCACTGCAGGAGTAAACAGCACATACCAGGGCGGGTCATGGTCCTAGCCCATGCTGTGCTGGCCTTGGCAATTATGTGCTCAGTGTGACCAGCAATACAGTGTTGATTGCCACAGAGGTGACCCAGGAGCCTGGGTTTTTTCCTTGACAGAAACTATACCCAGATCTAGGAAGCAGAATGTTCATAACATCCCCTGACCACCAAAAAGTAATGTTCATAACATCCTCTGACCATCAAAAAACAATGTTCATAACATTCCCTGACCATCAAAAAACGATGTTTGTATCATCATCTAACCATCAAAATAAGTCAACAAGTACCAAACAAGCAATAACAACTACAAGCAAATCTTGGACAGAGAATTTAAAGCAGCTATTTTAAGGAAACTCAAAGAGCTTCAAGAGAACACAGAGAAATTATTCAATAGTCCCACAGAAAACCTTAACAGAAAAATGGAAGTAATAAAAACCAACAAAAATGCTTGAGCTGAAAAAGTGAATTAAAATGTCTTAGAAGGCATTAATCACAAAATAAGTCAAACAAGAGAAAGACTAGTGAATCTGAAGACAAACTAAACTATACAGCTGAGAAAGAAGAAGAAACAGAACAAAGGAAACTGAGGAGAACCTTCATCAGAAATAAAATGCAAGTATATGGAATACTGGGGTCCAAGTAGGACTTGAAAATGCCAAGTGGGTAGAAAGTTTTAGAGATAACTACAGAAAACTCCCCAAACCTAGAAGAAAAATATAAATATCCAGGAAGAGACAGCTCAAAGGTACCACTCAAAATTAACACAAGCAAGTCTACCCCAAGATATATTAAAAATCAATTTCTCGAAGTTAAAAAGTCTTGAAACAGGAAAAAAAATCATAGATATCCCAATTCACCTGACAACAGACTTCTTCATAAATAAAGTCAAAAGAGAGTGGCATGAGGTTTTCACAGTGCTGAAAGGATTAAAAAAAAAACTTCCAACCAAGAATAATACATTCAGCAAAGCAAACCTCTAGGAATGAAGTGATACAAATTTTGTCTATTTGTAAATAGACAAAAGATGAAAGAATACATCTCAGCCAGACTTGTTCTACAAGAAATGTTAAAGGGAGCTCTTCCAACTGAATTGGAGACATTAATATGAAAAACAATGAAAAAGTATAAAATTCACTGATCAGTATAACTGCAAACTCAGGCTACTCTAATATTGTAAGACAACCACTCATATCTTCAGTAGAAATACTTAAAACAACCACATTCATGTATCTAAAGATAGGCAATATAGAAAAATATAAAATGAAAAACATCAAAACTTCAAAATATGGAAACAAGTGCAATGTAAGCCTAAAGATTTTTATTATTATGGCTTTCTCTCCTTGTTTTCTTTATGATTCTGTTATATTGCTAGCATTTCAAAAGGGCTTGTTGGGCCAAAGATTTAGCTCAGTGGTTCCGGCGCCTGCCTCGCTAGCACAAGGTCCTGAGTTCCATCCCCGGTAACCACATACAATGCTGGGCGTGGTGACTCACTCCCACCAACAATCAATACCACATACCACAGTGCCAGGCGTGGTGGCTCATGCCTGTAATCCCAGCACTCAGGAGTCAGAGGCAGGAGGATTGCTGAGTTCGAGGCTTGCCTGGGCTACATAGTGAGCTCAGGGCCAGCCTGAACTACAAAGCGAGACCCTGCCTCAAAAAAAAAAAAAAACAGCTTGTTATATTCAAAAGATATTTTGTAAGGTTCATGGTTACCACAAAGCAAAAATCTATAGGAGACAAAGCAAAAACAATAGGCAAAGAATCAAAACACGCTGCTAGCGAAAATCACTTAGACAATAAAGAAATAAAAACTATAATAAAGCTAGAAAACAGAAAAAAGTGGCTGTAGTAAAAAAGCATATACCAATAGTTATCTTGAATGTAAGTGTATTGAATCTTCCAATCAAAATTCATTGAGTGACTGAATAGATTTTTTAATTGGGTTCAACTATATGTCATTCATAAGAAACTCACTTCACCTATAAGGACATCCACAGACTAAAAGTGAAAGAATAGAATACAATGATTGAGGCAGAGTCCAGAAGAAAGCAGGAATAGCCATACTGCCAATGTACAGTTTATATCAAAAGCAGTTTTAAAAAGGCTAGGAAAGGGCTAGAGATTTAGCTCAGTGGTTCCAGGGCCTGTATAGCAAGTGCAAGGTCCTGAGTTCAATTCCTGGAAACCATATACAACAATACTGGACATAGTGACTCACACCTACCAGAAATCAGTATCACACAACACAATGCCAGGTGTGGTGGCTCATGCCTGTAATCCCAGCTCTCAGGAGGCAGAGGCAGGGGGATTGCTGATTTCGAGGCTTGCCTGGGCTACATAGTGAGCTCAGGGCCAGCCTGAACTACACAGCAAGACCCTGTCTCAAAAAAACAAAAACAAAAAACCTCAAGATGCTATTTCACTCTGGTAAGAATGGCTATGAGCAAAAACCCCAAAAACAATTAAGTGCTGTCAAGGGTGTGGGAAAACTTGAACATCATTGGTCGGAACATAAATTCACAGAGCCACTATGGAAAATAGTACAAAGATTCTTCAAGAAATACTACAACTACCCTATGATCCAGCAGTCCCAACAATACGAAACTGTACAAAGGAAATGAAATCAGTGCCTCAAGAAAGACACGTGTATTTTCACACATATTACAATTCATTCACAGAAGCCAAGAAATAGAAACTCCATGTCCATCAGCTGATGAATCAATAAAGAAAAGGTCATACTATTCAGCCACTAAAGAGATGAGTTCTATCACTTGTGACTCTACAGAAGTTCTGGTCACTACTGGACAGTATGGTGACAATAGACACCAATATACCATATGCTTCTAAAAGCCAAAGAAAGGGTTTTTAATTTTTTCCCCAGTAAGATGTGGTAAAAGTTTGAGTGAGAGATGTGCCCTGATCTGGTGACAACATAACCTATGCATGTATCTCAACATTCCTTGGAGCCCGTAAATATATGCCAATTTTATGTTTTCATATATCATTTCATTTCTCAATTGATTTTATTGGCACATTTTATATACACATTATGATCACAATCGACATCGAGAAATTGTACCAGTACATGATATGACTTAATTTTTTCCCATTCCCCTGCCTCCTGTATCATTTTAAAGCAAAAATTTAATTTAAACTTGTAAAAAGAAACCAGTAGAAAACTAAGAAAATAATGCTCAATTTTAGGCAATGATTGAAGAGATGGACAAAGGCAAGCTAAATGGCTTGCTTGAGCTCACTAATATGGTTAGCAAAGAAAAAAGTGATTCGGTTAGAATTTTTACCAAAAATCCAAAAATCATTTTCTTCATGCTGTGGATGACATGTGGTTAGAATTTACTAATGGGGAAAGGGAGCTCACCTGTACCCATAACAGTGCAGTTCTTTGGATCTATTCAGAGAAGAAATCTAGTATCTTCTGAATCTACCTTCAAACGGACTATCATGATGAAACATGATATCAAATCTTAAACTAATTTGATACACAGGCGGAATACAGATTACAAAGTCTTAAAGCAACTGGTTCCCTCTTGGACAAGATCTCAGATGCTCTAGGAGAACCGGGCAATGAACGTTCCCAAGTGGGAAGTTAACTGGGAATTTCATGATGATCTGATTGTATTAACCTGAGCAAGAAACACTTGGCTAAATTGGATTAGTACAGGTCTCTGAGACAGAAGACCCACCCTGGGTTCTACCAATCAGTAGCTCGTATCCTCAATGGAATAAAAAGGGGAGTGAAAAAGGAAGGCTCTATACTGTTTTTTCAGAGGGGCATCAGTCTGGACCTTCACCTTAGAGTTTGCCTCCTGACTTCCGTCACAGACCCTTTGGTCTTCTGCTGTCTACTCACCCGGAACATGACTGCAAGGTCCAGGCCTTTGACTTGGACTGAATCATTCAGGTCTCCTGCACACAACCTTTTGCTGCTTTCCACAACTCACCCCGCAAGCAGCCATTGTAAGCCTACCTTGTAAGTCCTTATATTTTCATATACCTTATATTAAATCTGCTTCTGACCCCTGACAGATATATTATGTTTGATATGATCCATTGCTAACTTTTAAGTCCATAAAGTAACAAGAAAATACCTGATATTTTGCTTCTGAAGCATTAAACCATGTTTTTTTGTTTTTTTTTTTTTTTTTGAGACAGGGTCTCGCTTTGTAGTTTAGGCTGACCCTGAGCTCACTATGTAGCCCAGGCAAGCCTCAAACTCAGCAATCCTCCTGCCTCTGCCTCCCGAGTGCTGGGATTACAGGTGTGAGCCATCACGCCCGGCGTAAACCATGTATTTTTAAAATTTCAGAGAATATTTATCAATTGAAAATAGTATAAAATATCCAACAGTGATAATATTCTAATAAAGTAAGCAGAATTTATAAGAAAAAATTTTCATGCCTATGAAAGATCATATATAAATAAGTCTAAAACAAATTTCATACCGGCTATTTTCCAGCAAATCCTAGATCAAAGTATGTTTTTTTTTTTTTTTTTTTTTTTTTTTTTTTTTTTGCTTTTTTGAGACAGGGTCTCGCTTTGTAGTTCAGGCTGGCCCTGAGCTCACTATGGTGCCCAGGCAAGCCGCCGTGAACTCAGCAATCCTCCTGTCTCTGCCTCCCGAGTGCTGGGATTACAGGCGTGAGCCACCATGTCCGGCATTGTGGTATGCGGTGTTGATTGTTGGTGGGCGTGTCTCCACACCCAGCATTAGATGTGGTTACCGGGGATCGAACTCAGGACCTTGCGCTTGCGAGGCAGGCACCGGAACCACTGAGCTAACCCTCCGGCCCTCAAAGTATGTTCTTAATTGAAGAGGCATTTTCTTTAAAACAAGTACTGAACTGCCGTTGGTACTCAATTGAAAAAACTTGAAGGAACAACATTAGAATAATTTAATTTCAACATTGCCTTAAGAGATAGTTATAATCGTGATAACAAAGTAGCAGCTCAGATGATGAATTAAAATTTATTGTAAGTTTTTCATAGATAGGCCAGGGATTTAGCTCAGTGGTTCCAGCGTCTGCCTGGCAAGTGCAAGGTCCCGAGTTCAATGTCCAATAACACACACCACAGTGCCAGGTGTGGCAGTTCACACCTATAATCCCAGCACTCGGGGAGGCAGAGGCAGGAGGATTGCTGTGAGTTCAAGACTAGCCTGGGATACATAGTGAGCTCAGGGCCACCCTGAACTACAAAGGGAGGTCCTATCTCAAAACACTAAAAAAAATTTTTTTTTACTGATAAAAATAACATATCACCTGTAAACCCATAACTCTATCGAAACAATAATTGTGGTTCATTTTTAAATTTAATAATGCTTAAGAACTTTATTAGAAATACTAATTACTACTAACACCCCACAAGGTGATTCCCATAAACTGAAATTTTAAAACTACATAAGAACTTCAGTGATTCAATCAGGATTATGTAAGGGTGATGTAAGGAACAGTAAGGGAAAGTGGATATTATCAAAATTTATGTCCTGAAGCTCAATACAAAGTTAATAAGCATAAAGTAACAAAGAGAAAAGGGCTATAAAAATGTGCATTATGGGGCCGGAGGGTTAGCTCAGTGGTTCCGGCACCTGCCTCGCAAGTGCAAGGTCCTGAGTTCAATCCCTGATAACCACGTACAATGCTGGGCGTGGAGACTCACGCCCACCAGCAATCAACCAGCAATCAGCACCACATACCACAGTGCCGGGCGTGGTGGCTCATGCCTGTAATCCCAGCACTCGGGAGGCAGAGACAGGAGGATTGCTGAGTTCGAGGCTTGCCTGGGCTACATAGCGAGCTGAGGGCCAGCCTGAACTACAAAGAGAGACCCTGTATCAAAAAAAAAAAAAATGTGCATTATGACACTACTGTCAACAGGACAGAAATTTTGTGGAAAATCTTGATAAAACAGCAAAATTGGAGATGTTGCTGACAAAGCAATAAAATAAAATTTTAAAATACTGTGTAAATTACATGTTTAAGAGATGACAAAAACATGGACAACCCACCAATGTTCAAAAGTAGGCTTACGTAATTGAAAACTGGCAAATATTTGCCAGTTTTCAATTACGTAAGCCTACTTTTGAACATTGTGATGGCACACTTGTTTTGACAGAACATAATTTAGCATCTTTTGCTTAGCCTGCAACTTTCTATCTGCTGGAAGTAGGGTGCATAGGCCTCCTCGTGCCCTGCCCCCACCAGGTGTGTGAGAGAGGTATGCCCTTCGGAGGGCAGCTCCGGTCTCAGTAACCCCAGCAAAAGCTTTCTTGGTACATGGTTTGCACTAATCTCCTTAGTCATAAGTGTTTGCACTACCTCTTTGTGAGAGAGTATTTCCTCGTGAGAATGAGTAGAAACGTTATTTCCTAATGTGATTTCCGCAATCACTAATACATTGATTACAGAATGATTTTGACAAACGTGACCAGTAGAGGCAAGACGCATGAGATTCCAAAGTAATAGACAGGACTGACTTCCAAAAAGTACTGTACAGAAAGAAAGGTCCTGACATGGTGAGGCCTAACAGGCTTCAACGGCGTCAGGAGGTGTCCACAGTGTGTATCCTTGATGTGACGCACTTAGAATGGCCGCTTGGCGGTCTTCCCAGAACAACCCACAGCCCCCAAAACGAGACAAATCCCATCTGAGAGAAAACAAACCACCCTCCCAGCACCCTTTAAAACTGATGATATCGTCACAAACAAGAGCACCCAAGAAAGTTTCGCAGCCCAGAGGTTACTAAGGAGACTTAAAGACCATGTGGCACACGGGCTGGGCTGGAATCCTGAACAGAAAGGGTCATTAGGCAAAAACTAGGGAAACCTGACAGAATAAAAGCTTCAGTTAATAATAACTTATGGATAGCCACTCGTTTTGTCAAATATACTATGCTGGCCTGAGATTTTAGCAACAGGAAACACCGTGTGGAGTATGGTTGGAACTCGGTTCTTGTCAATTTCAAACTATTTTAAGAGAAAGGGTTCAGAAAATAAACACGGCAGTACTAGACAGGAAAGACAAAATGGCCTCCACCGTGGCTTCCCAGGAGGACAGACTAGGAAGACGACCGTCAGAACACGACTCACCCCAGGTGGGCAGAGGCCGAGGGCCTGTCTCCAAGTCTCACACTGTCCTAGGAAAGGCCGCATCTGCACACAGGAGGATTCTGCAAACTTCGGGCCTTGGCCGTCTTGAAAAGGCGGACGTGGTTTGTAGGAAGTGGTCCTGGGTCCATGATAACGACCCATAATCCTTATCGCCGTGGAGCCTCGATCCACTTCCCCTGTGAACCAGCTGCGCTTGAGTTAAGGAGCTCTCCCCCCACACACACCCACCCAGAGCAGGGCTGCAATGTCAGGCCTCGGCCCCAAGAGGGCACTGCAGCCGTGAGGCCCCGCAGCCCGAGCTGGGCCCGGCCCCAGGTGGACGAGACTGAGAGCAGCCCGAGCTGGGCCCGGGCCCCAGGTGGACGAGACTGAGCATCTTCCCCACCTGAGACACGAACACTCAGATCCTCTCTACGTGGAGGAGGCGCACTCTGGACCCCTCTGTGCCCGCTGGTCCTGTGGTCCCCATCCTCACGGCTCTCCCTGCGGTCTGAGGCCAGTGTGGACTTTAAGGCTCGGGCAGGAAGCTGGACAAGGTATGTGTTTATCTCAAACCCTTCTCTCATGGAGGGAAGTTTTCTGGAGGCTTAGTCAGGAATCCGTGATAGCTGCCAGTCACGGACATGCACACGAGAGACCTCAGTCAGGAGGACAGCCATCTTCCTCTTCTTCTTCTCCCCTTTGCACTTTATCAGGTCTGTTGCACTTTGGGGCTTTTTATCTTTTTATCAACTTGTTCCATGAGCGCTGGAGTTTGTCCTCATCCACCTTTTGTCCTGGACCTGACGCTGTGTGACTTCTGACTTTTCCCCGAGGTCAAAACGGCCACGAAACGTGAACATTTGGAACTGATTCAAGACCTCGAGGCAGCCATGACAGCTCTACTGTCTCATAAAAGAGGACCACTTCAGGCAAAGGCAGGGAAGACCAGGGGTGTTGGAAGTGAGGGAGAATATTAGGAGGGGCATCCACGGCAATGTGTGTTTTACTGTAATAATATTTTTGTTAATTTAAACATTTGCTATAGTTTCTTACCACACCTCTTACCTTCCTGGGCCGGTCAGCCTGGCCTGCCATAAATGAGGCTTCGGTGGGGCACACGCAGGTACCAGCCGTAACACAGGGAAGGGGGGACCATGCCTGGACGTGTAGGAGAGTGGAGGAAGGACAGAGTTTGCGCACTGAACCTGGGGATTTGAATTCACTGCACAAAATCCAGGAAACCCTTACAACTTCTTGAGCAGGACAGTTTGAGGAAAATGAATATGATGATTCTACCTGTAAATTGCTGTAA
>PVIC010020151.1:0-29826 GCA_004025085.1 Thryonomys swinderianus | reverse complement strand
TTTTGAGACAGGGTCTCACTTTGTAGTTCAGGCTGGCCCTGAGCTCACTATGTAGTCCAGGCAAGCCTCCAACTCAGCAACCTGCCTGTCTCTGCCTCCCGTGTGTTGGGATTACAGGTGTGAGCTGCCACACCGAGCACTGTGGTATGTGGTATTGATTGCTGGTGGGCGTGAGTCACCACGCCCAGCATTGTATGTGGTTACCGAGGATTGAACTCAGGATCTTGCACTTGCAAGGCAGGCGCTGGAACCACTGAGCTAAATCTCCGGCCCCCCAGTACTAATCTTTAAAAAGAAGAAAAAAAAAAAGAAAAAAAGAAAGAAAGAAATGCACTTGTGCCAATGTAGCTCCTGTCACACTGTCATACAGGGTCACACTGTCCCACCCTGCCTCAGGGAGGGGACAAGGTGGTCTCCCAGACATGGGCACTGTCCTCATGGTAGAAGGACAGGATATCAGAAGGAGGGGGAAACATCATGTGGACAGTGAGGGGAAGGACTGCAGGTCCTGAGAACAGAGCTCGCCTCTGGCCCAAGGAGAGGACAAAACTGGGTGGACTCCTTTCTTGAGGCTGAACCCTGGGAAAAAATCTCTCAGGTACCCCTGGGCCAGGGCTGTGTGTGCCACGGGGCCCTGGTGCTGCTGCCTTGGGCTCCTCCACTGAGGCCTCATCTCTGGCCCCTCCCTCCTGAGGCCTGTCTTCTGGTTGCTCTAGCAACAGACACCCCTGCATCCTGGAGTCCAGGCGTAGCTCCCTCCAAAAAGGGTGGGGTCAGCTCTGCTGCAGCCCCCCCTTCCTTGGCACGAGGGTTTCCACACTCACCAAGCCCCAGGCAGGAGACCCGCAGGCCGGACTTGCCCAGGTTCCTGAAAAGCAAACACAGCCTTAGTCCCAGTACTCAGGTACAGTGCCACAGGCAGGCTAGCCCACCGGTGCTAGCCCTGCCTACTCCCAGGATGGTCACTTTTGTGTTCTGAGGCTGTTCTTTAGAGAAGTTCTCCATTTTGTTCTCTTGGGTCACACTTGTGACTTGGGGGCCACCACTCTCTCTGAGGACAGAGTGAGGGGCCACATGCTGGGCCTGTCCCCCACCCCCACACTGGCAGCTGGGAGAGAACCTCGGAACCCCATGAGGCCGCTCTGGTCTCTCCCTGACAGGCAGAGCTGAAGGTGCACCTTCTGACCAGGCACTGCCTGCGCTCAGTCCTGGGCCTGCCACAGCCCCGCCTGATGAGGCATGTCCCAGAGCTCAAAAGAACAGGCCTCGGGCCGTCACAGATGGGCTTAGGAGGCCACGGAGGTGGCAGCCATCTGCTGAGGGCTGGCAGCCTATCTGGCATCCAGGAGAGATGGCACATACAGAAGCCCACAGTGCCCCTTTGGCCCCTGTCACCAAGCCCTCCCTATGACCCTGTGTGCCAGGCGCCCTGCATGGGGTTACCTGGGTCCCCACGGGCAGAGAACCTCACCAGACCAGCCAGAAGACAGGGCTCTTTTGATGGTGGGCTCTCACATCTCACCACAGTGCCAGGTGCCCACCTATCCTACGTATGGGGAGACAAGATGTGACCTGCCTAGACACAAAGCTGACAGGTGGCAGGGTTGGTCCATCTGGGGTCAGACCCTCCCTCCATGGGACCCTGCTGCCACCGTCCAGGCGATGGGGCACAGAGGGGGTGTGTCTGCCACCTCCCTCACCAGGCCCAGAGTCCCACCAGCTTCAGTGGGGGCTGCTTCTGTCCTGCAGACGCTGCCTTGCCATTCAAGCCTGGCCCCAGGAAAGAAGTGGGCCCAGGGACCGAGTGGCCCATGCTGTCCCACCCAGGCCTACTCCGACCCTCACAGCCATCGTATCCCCAGTGATGACCCGTTGGCGTCATGAGCACTGGTGGTGGGGAGGACATAGCACAGAACAGTGAGGGGTTGCCAATTGGAAGGTAATCTAAATGTCCAGCTGCCTTTAAAAATTTCCCACTGAGGGCTGGAGGGTGGAGCTCAGTAGCAAAGTCCTGCCTGGCATATGTGGGCCCCAGCACTGCAGGATAAATGAACAAACACTTCCCACTGAAACCAGCCCAGCCTTCTCCTCACACAAAACCAACAATGGACCAATCGAACCTTCATGTGACTGTATTGAGAGAGCAAAGAAACTGGCTCTGGCAGCGCACGCCTCTGACCTCAGCACGCTGGGATGATGAGGCAGAGGGATCCCAAGTTCGGATCCAACAGGGGCAGCTCCAGTGACCTAATGAGGCCATCTCAAAACGAAAAACAGAAAAGGGTGAGGATGTAGCTCAGCCCTTTGGCCCTGGGTTCCAACCCCAGTACTGCAAAACAGAGATTTTTTTTCCTCTTAGGAATCGTTAAACTCATCTAAAATGGTCTCTTATCATGGAGTGTCACAGAGCAGCACACATCTGGGGCAGCTGAAGCAAGGTATAGCTGTGTCCCTGTGTCCCTGGCAGGCCCCACAGGAACTGGACCTGCTGGACAGTGTATGCCATCACCTTCACGCTGGCCAGACAGTAGATGTCATGGAAGATTCGAGTTGTGCACTTGGGAGGTACAAGGAACAACCAAAGGACCGGAGGCTTGGCTCAGCAGTGCCCCACAGCTGTGTGCTCACGGACCTCTTTGGGAACAGGATACAGGCTGCGGGATCCATCCTGGGACACAAGCACAGACACAAACACCCACAGAGCCCTGGCCCCTCTGGGCACCTGGTCTGTTCAAATAGGGGGACTCAAAGGGGGTCCAGCCCTTACCTTGTAAAGCCACCTGCGCGAGTGACAGTGGGGAGCAATTTCCTGACCAGCTGGGTTGAAAGGCAGCCTGTGAGCTCACCTGCCTGGAAAGTTCTCTTTTATCAGCAGTGTGGGGGTGGGGATTCGAACCCAGGTCCTGAAATGCCAGGACACACTGTGAATTCAGGGGGATGGAGTGGCTTTAGCAGTAGACAGGTGAGGACAGGAACAGAGGTCGAGCCCACGTGTCTGGGGCTGAAGACAGACACCCGTTGCATGCAGTGTGTGGACCTCTGGCAAACGCTGATGCTGTTCCCTAAATCTAATGGTGATAGATTGGCACCAAGTGTATGCACTTTCCCGAGAGGGCTGAGTCTCCTAAGCCAGGTGTGGACCCTGAGGACTCAGTTCTTTGACACCTTCTCCCCACTGCCCACTGGAATAATATTCCAAAACTAGGGCACTGCATGATGCCACAATTGCTATCGCCTCTGGCTTCTTGTAGAAATGATGGTATTAGTTCTGCCAGCTGCTGCCAGGCCCTGGGAGAAGGGATGAGAAGGGCCCTGGGCAGGCACTTGGCAAGGCCATCCAGGATGGGGGCTGCTGCTACACAGCCAATCACAACTGTCCAGACAGAGAATCATTTCCTACAGATTTCTTTCCAATAATTAAAGCTCAGCATAATGACAAGATAGGTGTCAAAATTGCCGAACCCAATTCCTGCTGATTTTCATTAATTCGCTGTGTTTCTCCCGGGATTGGAGAAATGGCTGAAGAGGATTCATAGTCAGAGCCTGTGCCACGGGACAGCGCTAGTGATGCCCTGTGGCCCCAAACCCTGCAGGAAGGGCCTGGGGATTACAGAGCCTTCTAAGCAGCATTAAGGCTGCTCATGTCAGCCATCTGAACAGACAGAAACGTGGCCAGGGAAGGGAAGGCGCCATGGACCTGATGAACTGGTTGGGAAAGGAAGACAGGTGTTTCCCACGAGTGCAGTGTCCTGACGCACGCACCGATGAGAGTGAAGTTAACCGTTTGCAGGTCTGCTCTGTGCCAAGGCACCAGGCTCCCTGAGCACTGGCCTGTGCCTGTGCCTGGATCTCCCAGCAGTGGGGGGTTTGCCGAGGGATGGTGCTGGTACAGTATGGAGCAGAGGAGCCCAGCCTGGGGGTTGGCCTGGGGGCAAGACACCTGTTCTTCTTGTGGTCTTGGGGCTGGGCCTCCCACCCCTACTCTGTACATTCTTGGAGCTCCATCTGTGTCTCAGTGGAGAAGACTGGGCCTAGCACCCAGGCAGTGCTGGCCTGGGTTCGAACCCAGGTCCCAGACTGCAAACGCTTCATTGCCCTCTGCCCCTCCCTACGGCCTGCATGTATGTACACATGTGGTCGCCCATGTATGGGGACATACCTGTGCTCACAAACACATAGACGGTCACCTTGTGCATACAATCTTTTGGAGACCCGCTCTTCAAGGAGCTTTAGAGGGTCCCATGTTGAAGCCACACTTCCTGTTTACACAGGGCCTTATCTGTGCAGTCTCACATTAATTCCTTTGATGGTCTTCAGATCGACACACAAAACACAGAAAGTACTGAGCATCTGAACTAAAAAGTACTCGTACACTCAATTTCCTTCCAGCATTTGGCCCCCACTTGACAAAAGATACGAACTCCAGAGCTTCTAGAATAGAGTCCTACTCTGGCCCATCTCCAACCCCAAGCCGAGATATAAGGACAGAAGTCCAGCCGAGGGACTCCTCACCAAATGTCCCAGGACCAGGGAGGGCAGTGACACGTGCATAGACGCAGGACGCCAGCTCAGCCCAGCAGCCATCCCAGGGGTGTGGGGCTCAGGGACATGTCCCCTTCCCATTTGGTCACCTCCCGGTGTTGGTTCTGGAGAGGCATAAGCTGCCCACTTCAGCTCTTGGGGAATCCTCAGTGTTCCCTGAGTCGGCGCCAACATCAGTTACAAACCAGACTGTTCTCTGATACAACCAGGCCCGTCTGTACCCATCTGTACAGCTATTTCAGAATCCCGGGGTCTGAGGCCCTCACTTCCTTTTAGTCTGTGCAGCCTCAAGTGACAGAGACCCCTTTGCCCCAGGAACACCTCTTTGTGACACGAAGGACCTGGGACTCAGGATCTTATGCAGGGGCTGAGGAGGGCTAGACCCCAGTGGCTGCCCTTGCCCTACCCCAGGGCACTTCTGCCAAACTGGGACCTTCCTTCCATCCTGGGAGCACACAAGCCAGGCCAGGTGGGCGACACAGGGACACAGGTGGGATAGGCAGGCCCTGGAACGCTTGGATCCTCTCCACATACACGTCACAGGACCATGTGTGGGGACAGAAACAAGACAGCCTGGGGACCATCATGGGGAAACTCGGGGCGCTGCGTGGCTGCCCCGTGCCTGCCTGAGTGAGAATCTTTGCCAGAGGAACCTGGGTCTGCCCAGGAGGGACAATTTTTCCATTGCATGGTTCTCTTGCCAGCCCCTGACCGCGGCGTAATGCTTGTCACTGGCCTCTGCAAAGACCCGAGACCACCCATGGGGCATCCAGGGGCCTCTGGCCAGCACCTGGGGTCCCTGGGAAGAACAGGCAGTGCAGAGTTTAATGTAGGGGGCATTGGCTACTGCAGACAAAGGCCCTCCCCAAAGGAAACAAAGGCAGGAGGAAGGAAGAGAGGTGACTTGCACGGCCTCCCTCCATAGCAGTGAAGAAACTTGGGGCTTACAGGCACCTGTACTCGATGCTTCCCGGGTCCACAGAGCCAGCAACACCAGCCCACAAAGATTCTGCCCACTTCCTGCCCCACCCACCACAGTTGGCACCCCCGTACCTATGTTTCATCCCGGCCTGCTTCACGTTGGCATCGGTGGTGCTCGGGACACTCTGCACGGAGAGCTGTCCCAGGCTCCGGGCCACCATGGCCACGGTGCGGAAGCGGCCGCGGGTGCCCGGGCTAGGGCTGCTGGCTGCTGACCGCCCCAGCCGCTCCTCAGGGCCCCGGGCCTTGAGGCTGTGCTCAGAGCACACAAAGGACACCTGCATGTTGCGGCACCAGGGAGGCCCTCGTCCCAGAAGCTGGAGATGTGGCCAGGTGTCCTTTCAGGAGCAAGGATTTCTGAAGACTTCGGTGGAGAAAACGCCCCTGCGGTTGCCTGCCCAGCGCAGAGCATCAAATTTCCAGATGCAGCTAGAAAAGACTTCATCCAGGAGGAGTCCAGGATGGGGGGCAGGGGTCACTTCCCATTGTCTTCTCTGCCGCCTTCTCTGTCCCCACTCAGCCCTGGCTCTGGCTGCTCAAGTCCCCAACAGCCTCCAAAGTGCCGGGCAGAGCTGCAAGGTTTTCCAAGCTGACGAGCCAACTGCTGTCCTCGGCAGGAGGAGGAGGAGGAGGAGGAGGAGGCCCCTCTGTGCACGTCCTCTCAGCCAGGGGTGGTGGCCTGGGGCCTGTGCTGGCTGCTGCGGCTGGCTGGGAGGTCTTGAGGAGAGCGGCTTCTCCAGCGGCCTGAGCCCTGCCTTTGGGACTCCTAGAGAGGCGGGGAGGTGGCCACGGTGCGGGCAGCCGCTGGAGATTCATTATTAATGACGCAGGATGCAGAGCCGCCTGCCCCGCTGTCCCCGGAGGCTGCCCGAGGCAGGGTGGGCGAGGCCAGATCAGGCAGAGCCTCCTTGGGGAGCAAGCGCCCGGCTCTATGGGGCACAGCGAGAAGCCCAGGCACGGAAGCCAAGGAGAGGAGCCCATCCTCACTGGGACAGTGACAGGCATAGCCAAGGAAAGAAACCTGGGGGTCAAAGGGGCAGAGAAGTTCCGCCCTGGGAAGAGGACTCCTAGCAGAAGCAGGGAGTCCTTCTGAATGGATAGAGAATGAATGAATGAATGAATGAATGAATGAACAACCTTCACACCCATCCTCAGCGTTGGGAGGGACTGCCTGGCTGGGAGGGATCTGGTCACCTCTGACTCTGGATCCCCACAGCCCTGTGGAGGGCCTGGGAGAGCATAGGGCAGGGCCCCAGTGGCCACAGAAGGGTCTGGCCCTCTCTGGGTCTCTGCAGACCAAACGAGTGGCACAGCACTGTGCCCAGTGGCTCCGCCCTTTCCTGCTGGGACCAAGGGAAAGAGCTGCCTGGGACACCTGCCTTTTGAGCCAGAGGTGAGTTGGACCTTGCTCCAGCCCAAGTCAACCCGCTCACCAGCCTGGGAGCCCCCACCATCTTCACTCCAACTAAAGTGCAGCTTGCAAGGCCCTGTGTGTCCCAGAGCGGCTGGAGTCTGATCTGGGCTAGGCACCCATGAATAAAACAAGCAACAGCACTGGCTGTGGTGCCAGCCTATGATCCAGTCCTGGGCAGAAGGATCCCTGCAAGTTTGAGGCCAGCCTGGGTTACACAGAGAGACCCTGTCTAACATCCCCCAGCCCTAAACAAAACAAAGCTAATGACCCTGCTACACAAAGGCAGGCCATCCAGTGGGGGAGTCAGCAAGAACCCAGACTGGGGTTCCCACCCCTGTGGGCAGCATGGCTGAGGCCTCCCCAGGACAGTGCCAGATGCAGCAGCAGGAAGAGCCAGCACTTGGGGTGGGACATGGGCATGGAGATATGGGAGGCCAAGCTCCTGACCTTTGCCTAGGCTGCCCTGGTGGGTCACAGGTGTATCCTGCAGAGGCCAGCAGGGGTCTCTGGGGACCATGCTCAGGTCCAGCTCTGCTCCCCACCAGGTGCTCACATGTGTCCCAGGGCCTGGCTCCTGCTCCTGATGGGAGCAGGCAGAGCCCTTTCTAAGCCACTGGGGGGAGAGGGGGAGGAGGGAGAGAGCAACCTGCACTGGCAGGTCCCCCCCCACCATGGTACTCAGCCTCTTGGTAGGTGAGCCCTGGATTCAAGGCAAGGAACTTTTGCCTTTCGTGCATTGGAGGCCTGTCAAATGGCCAATGTGACAAGGTTCTGCCACTGTCCTCCCCTGCTTGAGAGCTCTCAACACAAAACCTTATTGTCAGATCTCAGCATCCCAGCTCCCAAATCTGCCCCCTGATGGAATGTGCTCAGGCCAAGAGCTCGAGGAACCTTTATACACCTTTCCCCTCCTCGATAAAAGGTGAGGTTCCATCCTTCACAGAGCACTGCAGCACCTACTGCCAAGTTGCCTGCCCAAGCTGGTGCTTGAGCTCCTGGGCAGGGTAGCTCCATATCTGCTTCAGACATTGAGCAGCTTGCTGCACATGGAGTTGTGGCACCTCAGTAGTCTGGGTGGGCCTAGTAGGCCTGGAGAAATGCAGATTCCCCACCTCAGTTTTCCATGCATGCCTCCCTGTGTGCTGCTAACCAGGGGTCTCCAAGGGCTGAGCTGCACTGTTGCTCAAGGGTTACCCTAACTAGATGTTGTACAGTAAACAGGTCAGCGTTCAGGTACATCACAGGCATCAGCTGCCACAGTGTAAAATATCATCTCATCACATATCCAACAATCTCCTGCCTAGGTACTGACCCAGAAAATCTAAAACATATGTTCCCACAAACTTCAACACAAATGTCCTCCAATAGTCCGAGAGTGGAAACGACTCAAACACCTTGTCTCCGTTACTTTTCTCTTGGTGCTGAGATAAAATACCCTACACCCAGGGTTAAGGAGGAAAAGGCCATTTAGTTCACAGTTAGTAGAAGCTTCAGTCCATAATCAGCTGGTCCAAGGCAGGGTGACATCACAGAGGAGAAACAGTTCATGGTGGGAAGAAGGCAGCAAAGCAACAAGGGATGACCATAGCTCTTTCTGTCCCTTATATCTTATCCAAGCGACTTAGGGCAGCAGCATTCACACCCTTAGTCCTAGTGTCCTTGATTCCAGCACTGCACCATGAATTAATCTCAATGCCACAGGCTCTAGATTCAGGTACCTCTGCAAAACCTCCACCTATGACTGCATAAGGCTTTGGGGGACATCTACATACAAGTTCTAACATGCCTATCAAATGATGGCAAATGGCTAAACAAAACGTGATCTATCCATATAATGGAACATGATAGAATCCTTCAAAGGAACAAAGCCCTGACACATGCTTCATGTGGACAAACCTGGAAAGCATGCCACATAAGAGAGACAAGTCATGAAAAACCATACTGAAAGACTTCATTTACTAAGAATAGATAAACCCTTAGAGACAGGAAGTAGATTAGTGTCTCCCAGGGTGGGGCAGGGTACAGAGTGATAATTAAAGGACACGGGATTTCTTTCTGAGGTGATGAAAATGTCCTCAAATTGATGGTGGCGATTTCTGCACACATCTGTGGAGTATGCTATGACTGTTGAATTGTATACCTTAAAGAAATGCACTGTGTGGTGTGGGAATTGCATTTCAGTAAATCTATAACCCACCACCAGCATCTTTCTCAAAAGCAGCTGGGATTACTTACTGTTTCTCCCTGTTTCCTTTGACACCAACTCATGCCCAAGTAACCCTTCCCTTCTCCAACCCCACTGTGCCCATGGGAGCCCAGAGGCTGGAACCACTGGCTGGCCGGCACCTTAGGTCTCCATGGTCCCACCCAGAGTGGGCACCCTGAGGCTTTTCAATACACACTGGACCAAGTGAAGGGAAGACTGTGTAACACCCCTGATCACATGGGGGGACACAGCAGTTGTTGGACAAACACTGACTTTTGAGGGAACAGCATTTGTTATTGTATCTTGTGTTTCTCTGAGAATCCAGGGAAGAAATTTAGGGACACTGGATATCTCCAAAGCACCAACGAGCTTTTCTTTTTGCTGGGAACATAAAATAACCCATGTGGTCAGGCCAGTCCCCGGCAGGGGAACGTGGTATGTTACTTTTCTAGGCAGGCTGGGTGTTGCCCCCCAATACAAAATGAACTACCCATCCTGAATATCAACAGTGCTGGGGCTGAGAGCCCATTCTGCCTGAGCCAGGGTCTGAGATCATCTCTCAAGGTTGTTCTTCCTGGACAAGGCAAACCAGGACAGTCAGTAAGCAGGGACAGTTAGTCACCAGAAGGGGAGAAAAGAAGGGGCTTTTTTAGACAAGGCACCCCAGCAGGTACCTTTGGGGACCTAAAACTTCCCCTGCTGGCACAGAGATGTGCTGAAGGGCCCGTCCAGAAGGGCTCGGGGGAGACTTATAAGTCTTCGCATTTTGTTTTCAGTACTGGAGATTTCAGACTGAGCTACAACCCCAGCTCCTTTCTAAAAATTTTGAGATAAGGTCTTGTTAAGTGGCTAAATTGCCCAGGCTGGGTTCAAACTTGCCATCCTCCTGCCGTGTGGCCTTCCAGAGTACTGGGATTACAAGTTGTGCCACCACATGTGGCTCCTTTCTAACTTTTTCATGGCATAATGCAATTTCCCTCTGAGAAATTTCCGTCAGAATTAAGAATGCACTGGCCAAACTGACCAGCCATTCTTCCCTCGCAGGTGGATTTAGGACACAAAACCTTAAGAATTCTGCCATCTAATGGATTTCTAGAAGAAGTGTTCTGTGTCTTTCATGCTGAAACAATGGGCTGAAAGACGAACGATGTTGTCCACAGGAGAAACTGACAAAGGCCACAAACCCACATTCATTCACTCCCCGGAGGGGAGCCAGCTAGCCCCGAGGTATGTGTTCCAGGGAAACCCGCTTCGGGTTGCTCAGTAAAACATGCGATGCCCTGTTAAAATTGAATTTCACATAAGCAGTGAGTAGCCTTTTAGTATACATACCCACCAAATATTGTGTGGGACATGTTTACATTAAAAAAAGTATTTGTTGCTTATCTGAAATTCTCATTTGACCAGGCATCCTGGATTTTCATTTGCTCAGTCTGGCAACCCTACAAGAACTGGCTGGGGTTAGTCCTCTCTGGCTGGCTGGCTCTGACAAGGGCTTGTCCCCAAAGGCACAGGATGTAGAGCTGCATATCTGTAATCTCCAAGGATTTATAAACAGCCAGTCAGCCCTGGAGCCCTTGAGTCTGGGAAAGACTGCTAGTGAGAGCGCTGTTCCTGGTGCTGAACCAAAATTGTCCTCTGGGGTTTGCAGATTTAGACCACATGCCTATGATAGGGACAAGCAGGGGATTTAATTTATATCTTGCTACCGTGACTACAGTTTGGTGTAACCAATGCAGAAGATACAAGCTGAAAATCACTTTCTATAGAGACAGCCCGACCCAAGGACATAGAGGGGGAAAACATTTCTTTGTCCCCAGAATCCTGATGCCAGAATGAATTTGCTATTAGAGGTGATGAGTTGGTGACATTCTTAATAATTCATGTTTAGTCAATCCCTAATGACTAATTTGTTCCAATGAAGTTGCAAGAGACCTCCATATGCCTCTTTTTGCCAGGAAGAAAATACCAAACCTTCAATAGTAGTGTCTCTGGATAGCTAGGACTATGACAGGCTTTTGGGTTTTCCATAATGCATTTTTACACAGCTAGAATTTTCAAACTAGAAAATATTTACACCAATATACATAGGATGATCAAAATAGATGGCGAATCTTTAAGTTTAAAAAGTTATAGTGAGAGGCACAATGTCATTAATCCCCACAAGACACGGCTCCTCTCTTTGAACACACTCATCCCACCATTCCTGCCACTTTCTGAATTGGTTCTGGATCCTCTTTCATGTCTCTGTGAGTGTGGTAAAAAATACAGTGAAGGGGGCTGGGGATTTACTTCAGTGGTTCCAGTGTCTGCCTTGCAAGCACAAGGTCCTGAGTTCAATCTCTGGCAACCATACACCACAATACTGGGTATGGTAACTCATGCCCATCAGCAATCAGTACCACATATGCCAGGCATGGTGGTTCACGCCTGTAATCCCAGTACTCGGGAGGTGGAGGCATGAGGATTGTTGAATTTGAGGCTTGCCTGAGCTACACAGTGAGCTCAGGGCCAGCCTGAACTACAAAGCGAGACCATCTCAAAACAACAACAAAACAAAACAAAACAAAAACCAGTGAAGGCTTCTGCAGCTGAGTGCCATGTGATCCTACATGAAAGGCAGGCTGGTCAGAACATGATGGTGTGTCCTCATCTGCTTTATTCACTGTATTTGGCATCACATGACTTCAGGCTCATCCATGAAAGATCAGTATTTCGAATCTACTTAAGACAAGGAGTCATCCATGACAGCACGACTAAAGACACTCACAAAAGGGGGCTCCAGCTCTGCTTTTGGCAAGGATGAGGAGGGGAGTGTGTCCGAAGCAAGGGGAAGGATTTTTGAGGGATTAAGGCCAACGAGTCTTCTACCATAACAAATTTTAAGCTTTAACCTCGCGCACTACCACTGTCATCAACATTTCGCAGGCTGCATCCCGTGCTCAGCCACGCAGGGCTCCTACGTATGGCTAGGGTCCCTGCCCTTCCCCAGCTGACCCTTACCGATACTTCATGCCTGTGCGCTGGGCGGTGCAGCTGTCCAGGGAGAGGCCGTGCATGCGGAGGAAGCTCTCCATGTTCCTGGCCTGGGCAGCTGCCCGCACCTCCCGCAGCCGCTGCAGTGCCACTGTGTCCGTCTGGCGGATGGGGTGCAGGGCCCAGTCCGAGTGGCACCTGCTGCTCACACTCCTCAGGCTCTCGCTGTACGTCATGGACAGCATGGTGCCGGCTGGCCTGGGAGCTGCCACTGTCCAGACAGGGAATGCTGAGTGGTGGTGGGTTAGGGAGCCAGTCCCTCTCATGCCCCAGGGTGGCCTGCTGGTCCAGTGAAGCAACCTCGAGGGAGAGCTGCCACCGAGAGGTCTTGGTGTCTGGGATGGGGTGGCCTCTGGATGGAAATACCGCTTGGCAGGAGATGCTCTGTCCCTAAAGAGGTGCCTGCTGAGGGCCGAGTCACCCTGAGCCCCCCAGATAAGCACAGGCCAAGCTGCACTGCGGACAGGAGCTGCACTCTCGAAGTTCCAGTGGAAATGGCGCACAGGGAACATGCAGAGCCTGAGCCCAAACAGATGCTGATGCCAAGGACCAGACTTGCTGCCTCGTGGGGGACGTGGCATGTCTTAGCACTCTGCTGAAATAGCTCCCAGGATAAAACCAGACAAAGGGCTGCCCCGGGGAAGTAGCATGAGACATATCTGTCGCTGAAGCAAGCTCTCATGTGACCCTGCCAGGGTGGCACTGTGCCCCCACATGCCAGGGACTGCCCCAGGTGCCTGTGGGTCTGGAGCCTTGTGGAGGGAAACACTATTGCAGAGCACTCTTGACTGTTGGGGGTGCGCTGTACCAGCAGAGTCTGTGGGGTTGTGCACAAGGAGGTGGGGTATGTGGGTCCCTACAGAAACAGGTGTGGCTAGGATGGGGAAATTTCAAAACTTATGAATGAAGAACTATCGTTACACAAGCATCCTAAGAGGTGAATGCACTGGGATGCTCGGTCCCAGGGCAGGGGCTCTTCTGTCTGCTCTTGTGACCCCAGCGGTGCCTGTAGTGCCCACAATGGGGCTCAAAAGCCAGCCCAGGCTGGAATGGGCATTTCCTGCCATGCCCTGAGGGTGGCCAGCTGGGGCTGGGAGGGCTGCAATCCAGGGCCATAGCTCTGGGTGGGCCAGAGTCTCTTTGCCTGGAGCTGTGTGGCTGTATGGTGCCCAGGGCTCCCAGCCAGAGGCCTATATCCTTAGTGTGGGGACATGTGGGCCTCTTGGTGCTCAGGAAGGCAGGGATGCTCTGCCTTCTGGAGAATCTGTGGGAGCTGGCAGAGGGACCCAGCTCAGGGTGAGGCTCATGACAGGAACTAGGGCTAGAAGTGCACGGGCAGCAGCACCAGCTCCTCTCCCTTCCGTGCACACAGGCGGCACCCAGGTGCTGTGTGGCTGGCAGCCAGCTCGGCTTCCTTGGGGCAGGCTGCAGCCCTGGGCTCTTCCCTAAAAGCAGGCCTGTCTCTGACCGAGCCCCTCCCAGCCAGCCAGCTAGGCAGGGATCAATAGCCATTAGCTTCGGAGACATTAGCCACCACGAGCAAGCTGGCTCTGTAGTGTCCTCAAAACACAGCCGAGGACCCCAGAGGGAAGGGGGGGCCTCCAGGCTCAAGATGGTGGCTTGCTTGCCACCTACTCACTGTCACCCAGGAGGTTCCTCGACTGCTCCAGGCCTCAGGCTCCACTCGCCACCGCTGGCTTTGAGAGGGGCAGCTAGAGCTGGTGGTGTAGCCAGGAACGCATGGCACAGGGCGGGGACCACACCTGGGGTGCAGGAGGGGAAGCCAGGCCACAGACTGGACTGAGTCAAGGGAGCCAGGCAGGCAGCAGACAGCACCGGAAAGCATCTCCAAGATGCACATGCTAATGATAGTCTCTCCCCTCTTCCTGGAGAACCTGCACAGTAGGTGGTGGTGGGGAACCGGGAGGGAGGGCGGAAGGGACAGCCACTTCTTTGGCTGGTGATGCAGTCAGGCCTTGGGGTGCCTGTCCCCTCTACGGGCACACTCTCCCTGGTTGAGATCTGGCTGCATTTTGTGACTCTAGGAGTGGGCTGTGGCTGGGGACATTGAGACATGGGGGACCCCAGAGTTTCCTGCTTGAGTGTGGCACCAGGACTTGTGGGCAGAGAAGTAGAACGTGGTGGCCTGTGGCAGTGGGTGGAAGAGGGGGAGCAGACACCTGTGGCCATAAACTCTCTGAAGCCTGGAGTCCAGAGGGGGACAGGACTCTGGGAAGCAGGGGGCTGCCCCAGGGTGGGGGAGGTCAGGCATGTGCAGATGGCACAGCGGACCCTGGCAGCCACCAGAGCTGCAGGGACTATGTGGGTCTGGAGGACACAGTCCTTCTCCCTTCACACTGGGGACAGGAGGTGACAGCAGAGTGGGCTCCTCAGATGCAAGGGCCCAGGGTAGACACTGCCAGGAAGTGGGAAGCAAGCCTACTGTCGGGGTTCTAACCTTAAGCTAGACTTTTCTGAGTCTAAAAGTTCAGCGAGACTGAGGCAGAAGGATGGACAGTTCAAACCCCGCCTGGCCAACTCAGTCACTCAGCAAGACCCTGTCTCAAAATAAAGCAAAAAAGGCTGGGGATGTCACTCAGTGCCAAGGCCCTAGACCCAATCTCCAGTATGGGGTGGGGGGGAATACAGGGTCCTAGGGGATCTGATTTGAGGCCCTGGGTCTGGCTGGACTCGTACCCTGCCCTCTGCCCTTGGGAAGCATTGGCCCCTGCACCAATGCCCGCATGCTCCTCCCCACTGTGCTGAGCCTGGCTTCTGCAGGTCTATTCTCGTCGGCTGGGGGCTCTGGGGAATTCACGTGAATGAACATGAGGCTGGGAAAGATGGGGCACCACTGCTGCTAACCTCATTAAGCCAGAGGGAACTGCTGCCCATCCTAGCCTCACTTCCACTGGAATTTCTGAACCAGGGTCCGTTTACCAATGACCACATCGTAAGAGGGGAGTCTGGGAAGGGAGCCTGTGACACTGACAGACAGCGACATCTGTCTGGAAATCAGACACCAGCCCAGTTCTCCAAAGCGGAAACGGGAGCGAGTAGCACTCAAGCACTGCTCCTCGGGGCACACAGGGCTCCCACCAGCGCAGAAACAAGAGCGGTTAGCAAGGCAAGGTACAGACAGGCAGCCCCTGCAGGCCCAGGCTTGGGCAGCCTGGACAGACCTATAGACAGCATCGAACTTCCCAGGCCGGGTGTGAAAACACCGATCTCTGGTGTGCCTTGTGAAGCACAAGCTATGCCACGTCTCCAGACAGGAAGGGGCAGCAGCAAGCAGGCACAAGCGTGGGAAGCCCCGGGTGCCAGGTACTGCCAGGCACGAGCTGTGCACCCTCTGCTATCCAGGTCTACCCTGGACCAGCTCGCTCTCTCAAGTTGTCTACTGTGAAAATTGTCTCATTTTGGCCCGAAGCAACCCCAAATCTCACCCGTGGTGTTATCTGAGTTCCGGGGGCCACCAGCGCCCAAGCAGCAGCTCCCCCTAAAAAGGTGGCCACCTTGCCCAGTCCTGGGGCTGAAGGGACAACTCACCTACCTCCGCGCTGGCTGCTCCTTAAGGAGGCCGCGGGCTGGCTATTAGGATTGAAGGCTGTGTCTGGTGCGGCTGCTGTGAGGGAGTGTCGCTGTGGAACTCAGAAGCAATTGGTGAATGAGCTGAGAGTCCCATAAGGGTCGGCTTTGGAGGCAGCGAGTCCATTAGCTCTATTAGGACGTTTTCATCTTAGAGAGAGGCTGAATTATTCACAAGCTCCACTTCCCCGAAAAGCCCGGGCAGTGAGTTCTGCGGTGCAGTCTGGCACTGCCAACTCCTGGCAGGCCTGGCTGGGGTGCAGCCTGAGGGTCAGGGTGCTGTTTTTCTGGTGGTGCCCCTCACTGACTCTACTGCCCCTCATAGCCACAGGATGAAAGGGACTGGCTGTGCTGTTTGTTAATCGTGTGTGGGACAGAGCTCAACCTGTTCCAATTGGTGCCTGTGGTGGGACAGTGCAGGTCCTGAGGCATGTGATCATTGCCTGTGGCAAAGAGGCAGGGGCCTGGCAAGGGCTCCCCCAAATGGGAGGATGCTGTTCCTCTCACTGGGATAGCCTGTGCTGCCAGGCAGTGTACATGGTGGGAAGGCTCTGGAAATCTGCTGTTTGGACACCACACAGCCACCATCCCAGGCAGGGCCATGGCAGTCCCTTCTGTCACACAGGGCCTGAACTGGGGTCTGAGAGAAGCTTCGAGACTGCTCCGGTGAGGCTGAACTCTGAGTCCTGCGGTCCTAAGGCTGTGAGCCCAGGGCCACTGTGCCATCCCAGGGTGCCAGCAAAATCTCGGCTTGACATCTTCTTCCAGCTAGGGAGTGCCCACCAATGCGCAGCAGAGTATGGATGGAGGCTGACCTGTCTCTGCCACTACACGATGACAGGTCAGGAAATCGGTTCTGCAGATGGAGAGGGGGTGGATGGGGTGGAAAGAGCCTGGAGTCTGAGGTGTCCGACAGTGGGTAGCACTGGGAAAGAAACTCTGAGTGCAGTGGGGTGACTTCTCCCCAAAGGCCACAGCCCTGCCTCACCCAGACAGGGTGTACACTGTCTCCAAGGTTCCTGTGGAAGGCTTGGTCCCCAGGCAGTAATGTTGAGGAGGTCCGGCGTGGCCAGGGGAAGGTCCTGGGGTCGTAAACACCAATCCCTGGGTTGTGGGTCCTCATACTAGCAAGTTCTAATAAGCTTGACCATGTCTCCCTCTTGGATTTCCTGGTCACCTGCTCTGCCACGAGGACTCCAACCCACCTCTGCAGTCCGGTCTCTTGCTGTCCTCTCACTCGTGTGCGGTGGCCCAGTCTGCACGGACACTGCTTTTTGCATACCCCTCCACGTGGAGGCTATTGCACCTGCATCCTCTGCCCATCCTCTGAGGTCAGCTTTCAGCCCCTGTGCTGTCCTCCTTGCAAGGCCTCTCTGACTCTGGGCTGCATTGACCACACCCACAGTGCTGGGAGCTTCCGTGACACACTCAGCCTTCTGGACAAGATCGGAGCTGGGGTGCAGCTCTGGGATGGACACATTACTGCTCCCAACCCTTCACCACAGTGGTGGCTTTGCCAGGTGACTCCAGTTCCTCCCATTGGTGGAGGGATTTATCTCCCAGCCCTTTAATTTAAGAGTGTGGTCATGATCCTTTATTTTTTTTTGAGACAGGGTCTCACTTTGTAGTTCAGGCTGGCCCTGAGCTCACTATGTAGCGCAGGCAAGCCTCAAACTCAGCAATCCTGTCTCTGCCTCCCGAGTGCTGGGATTACAGGTGTGAGCCACCACGCCCAGCACTGTGGTATGTGGTATTGATTGCTGGTGGGCGTGAGTCACCACGCCCAGCATTGTATGTGGTTACCGGGGATCGAACTCAGGATCTTGCGCTTGCGAGGCAGGCGCCGGAACCACTGAGCTAACCCTCCGGCCCAAAGGTCATGATTCTTGCTTTGGCAAGAAGAAAGTGACTGTATTCTGGTTCTAGCTGAAGGCTCCTAAAGACACGGTACATTTCCTCTGGTCAAGAATGATGGGAAACAGATAACACCATGGCCTTCCTAGAGTTTGGAGACAGACCTGGTCCAGCTCAGTTTAGAGGAGCTGATTCTAGTCATTCAAACACATGAGTGAGAAAGAAATGCTAACTGTCACTGAGCACTGATTCTTGGGGCTGCTTGTCATGTGGCCCTTTGTGCAGCACTGACTGGTGCAGGGTCTTATTGTCTTCCTCATTTGGGAGCTGCTTGAGGGCAGGATACTCATCTAGCTACCTCTGCCCATCCAAGGGCCACCTCACAGAACCTTAGCAGCCCTCTGATGCCACGTTGAGTGCCATGTGATGGAGATGCCCCACAGAGAGTGGCACCGTGTCTGAAACAAAGGTCTCAACTCTGACAGTGGTAACTGTTGCAGACCCGACCCTGTGTCCACATGAGCAAGCCATCCCGGGACTCAAGAGGGTGGTCAGTGCCTGTGGACGCCAGATCGTGGAGCTGGGAGGCCAGGGGGAGGCCTTTGGAGTTGGCTCTCAGGAGGAAAGGAGAGGTAGGCGTGCTTCCTAGGGGTGGGCAACAGGATGAGCCCTGTGGCCCTGGCTTCCGAGCGCAGCAAGTGGTATGGACGCACCTTGTGATGCTGTTGTACCCCAATGTACTCATCCCTGCCGGGGGCCCTCTGGGCTGCAGGTTTTGCTGCCTGTCATTCTTAGGACACAATTCAGGGCAAATCTGGTGTCACCAGTCACCTGCTCTGGACGAACGACCACTCCCAATGACACATGCGCACGACTGCAAGCCCAGCTCCACACCTCACCACTCAGGTGAATAACCTTATTGAGCCCAAATGTCAGCAGAATCAGAGCCAGCCATCTCTCTGGATGGAATGGGACCACATGGGCAGCAGGGCCGCAGTGGGACAGGCGAGCCTGCACACCCAGGCCATACACAAGGTGCAAGGTGAGAGGGGAACAGGTCACGTGGACCAGCACCCCGCTGGACTCCAGCAACAAAAGCTTCCAGTACTGGTGTGTGGGTGGGTTCTGGACAGAGAGAGGCTCCTGGGCTCAGTGCCAGGACGTGGCAACTTGCACAGGGTCCTGTCACCAAGAGCCACTGGTCACTTGCAGTCCCATGGCAGGCAGAGCTCACTGACCTGCGGATGCTCTGCAGCCCTGACATTATACTTCCTCAGCCTGGAGGCTGTCCAGGCAGGATGCATCTTCCTAGTGTGTCCCCTGCTGCACAAGAGAAGGACAGGTGGCCCAGAGGAGACAGACGGGCTGGAGGGGACTTGCCGAGCCTGCACCTGGGGCTCTGGAAGCCTTGTTCCATTGGGCACCATCTCTCGCCAGGCAAACACCCGTTTCTAACTTGCCAACACAGAAGTGTAACAGGAAGATGACCTGCATCCACCCTGACCCAGATCCAGGTTCCACGCATGCCACGGACCCCTATCATGAAGCCTTGTACCAACCCGAGAACTCTGCTGGTGACAGACTGGCCCAATCCACAAGCGCCAGGAGGACAACTGGCTCGCCATGGAGCAAGAGGAAGCACACACAGGGGCCAGGGGAGCACGTCCCACCTGTGGCAGACACTTGAGGTTTTCATGGCCTCTGTGGCTGAGTTAAGCAGTGCTCGAAAGTCCACGTGTTCCAATCACAACAATGTTCACACTGGCCAACATGCATGGTGACCTCAGCCACGCGGGTCACACAGCCATGGGAGGCACCAGGAGAGACGGTAGAGCCTGGTGCCATCGTAGGACACCCAGTGATGCTCCTCCCGCCCACTCCCTGCCTTCCGCTTGTAGGGTGGAGGGAAAACAAAGGGCTCATTACCTGTAAAACTGCAGCTGTCTTTTGGGGCTCCCATACCGAGTACTTCGGACAGCAATGGAGGAAAGAGAGGAGAGAAGAGACAGTCCACAACTGGCATTCACCTCAGCCAGGTGCCAGCTCAAAGGCATCAGCGACATTTTGCAGCCCCTGCCCCCTCCAACCCCCCAAGTAGATGAGTGCCTGGGGACCACAGGCTCTGCAGCAGTGCCACCTAGTGGCCAGGGAGGCAGAGGTCTGGACACAGAGGCCTTGCCTGGCCTTATTTCCCATGGAAACCTCTGGTGAGAGGGCTGCCTGGGTCTTGCCGAGGCTGGAATGGGCCTTGCAGTGTCACAACTTAATACACTTTAGAACAACTGTGAGCCCCTCAGCCTGGCTGGAGGAACAGGCTGTGACTCCCAACCGCTTTTCAGGACAGATGTCCTGTTTTCCCAGGTTTTCCACAAACTATACCTCTGGCTCAGCCCCAATAATGATCTAGAAAGGACTAATAGATTGCTGGTGCCCCAGTCTCTTGGATGGGTGACATCTTGAGCATTAGGGCTCATCAGCGTTTTCTGCAGGTTGGGCCTAATGTAAACCTCCAGCTGGGGATGGAGGGATACCCAGGGCTAGGCTTGGAGGTGGGCCCACAGGAGGAGGTCGAGTGCCTGTGAGTATCTAAACATTCCTGCCTGCTGGAAAATGGGAAGACATGGCTTCCCAGAGGTCTATGAGGTCATGACCCTGTTCAGGGCACTAGGAGAACGGGGACCAAAAGCCACGCAAGGGGGCATGCAAAGTGTGGAGAATGAAGTCAGAAGGGCCCTGGTACACAGCCGATCCTCTGTACCCACCAATGAAATGTGCCAGAAGAGTTTGAAACCAGAAAAGAGTCTATCCTGGCTCAATTCCACCCAGAAAACTCGGTTTTCTTCCGACCTTAGTGTTCATGGGTGTGGACTGAGCAGTCCTGTGACCCACTGGGTCTTTCATGCCCCTGGGGTGGGGGCCGTGCCCTCAGGGACCCTCCTCCTAGGCAGACCTGGCTCTGGTGGGGTCTGGGTGGGCAGGGAGTCACCTGTAGATCATCCCTGGTGAGCCTGTCTGTCGCAGGGAGAGCCGGGCCGGGGAGCCTGTGGTGGATTCCGGATACATGGAGCTGGTGGCCTCACTGGTCCGGGCCTACTCACTTCTTCACAGATGGAGAGTTCTGAAGGAAAAGCAAAGTGGGTGGAGAGTAGTGGTTAGCAAAGGCCTGGCTAGAGGCTGCCCAAGCCCACAGGGCATCTGTGCATCCATCACTCATCTGGTACACAGAACCCAGGGCCTCTGAGAATCGGCACTTAAACTCAAAAGCCAGAACCCTCCACCACTCTGCACCCCACTCGGGTTCTGGCTTTTCTGTAAAGAGTAGGTTCCACTCCTCACAAGAGCAGGGGGGTCTATTTTCTCTGCCCAGAAAGTGACACTGCCCTCCTGGAGTCACCTTAGGCCAATCAGATTTCCCAGTGACCCCAAGCCTTGAGATGACCCCCTCTGCTCAGTCCCTGCCCCTGGAGTGTGGCTGGTGGCTTCTGACCAGCACCACATGCAAAGCAGAAGAGCTGTCACTTCTGTGTCTGGGCCACACAGACGGCAGCATTTGTCTTGCTACTGATGTGCACTGGCTCTAGAGAAGCAGCTGGCCACGTGGAAGAGGCCCAGGTGGCCGAAACTGAGTGAACTTTGCAAAAAGCCAGAAAAGGGTAAGGCCTCCACACCACTGAGGCCTCTCTACTGCCATCTGGTATTACAGGGTTGGGCCAGGGCAGAGTCCCATGTCCTCTGGGTTCTCATGGCTCTCTGGCTGCCACTTCTGTGCGCTCTGCTCATCCCTCGCCCCTGACTTTGGCAGCTGCTCAGGCTCTGTCACTGCAATCTCCTCCCAGGCCACCCTGCTGCTTACATGGCATCTCCTCAAGGACGAGACCCTGAGCTCCTGCCTGGCCCCTCCCACAGCTCCTAACCACAGTGGCAGGAGTGCTCCGGAGTCACTGTCTCCCTCTCCTCTCAAAGAATCCCCATGGTCCAGGCCTCATGAGCGTGCTCTGTGCACCCCTGTGGCCCTGTCACCCCAGTCTCCTGCACAGATGACCCTTCCAGAGCCTAAGTCAGACCAGGCTCGCTCTGCTCACGACCTCCTGGCACTTCCATTCTGTCTGGTGCTAAACCTCTGAGTCAGCCCTGGCCATCTGTGGGGCTGCCCCGTCCCCAGGGCTCTCCATGCCCTGCGGTGGCTGCGCTGTGGCCCTGGTAGCTCTGCCCAGGCACGGAGGGCCTGGGGCTCCTGGGGCTCAGCAGAGTCTCTCCAGGGCTCCTGGCCTCCTCTTTCTTTTGTCTGAATTCAGCCTCCAGCCCTAAGGTCTACCCATTCCCCACCTGTGTCTCTGCATCATGGTCACCTCCTCACAGAGTCCCCCATGGACATCTCACCTTAAATTGCTCTCCTGGCATCCCTGCCCCGGGTTATTTCCTTTCAGTGTCGGTCACCTGCTCTGGGGCCTCGCTGGTGGTATTCCCAGCAGGGCTGGTACACAGTATACACTCACTACATGTTTGCTGAATGAATGACTGAATTGGGCTGTCACTCGGCCTGCTGGGACCCACCAAGAGTGTGGGAGAGGTAGTGGGGGCTGGTGTCTGCCTGGCTGTAGCCAGCACAGCACACTTCCGGGTGACGGTGACTAGCCAGGGACATGCCTGCCTTGGAGTAAGGAAAGCCTTCACCAGTGGTGCAGTGCCCACTCTGTCCAGTGCTCAGTGCAGCTGCATGTGTGGGGACAACTGTGGCCATGTGGGGAGGTTTCTCAGAGACCACCTGTTCCACTTCTGGCCTTTGCCTGGGCTGAGAAGGTCTGACTGGGACCAGCCTCTGTTTGAGACAGTGGTCAGCTCCCACCTCCCAGCCACAGGTGGACACTGGACTTGCTTTGAAGGTCACATCACAAGGAACTGCCCCATCTCAGCATCCCCAGAGGGAGACAGCAGCTTGGCCCACCACCTTTGCACCTCCCAGCGCAGGGGGAGGGGCTGACAGGCTCCCCATTCTCTGCTTTGCATTCAGGATGCAGGACCTGCAGTTGGGAGACCGGCCCAGAGCCCACCTCCCAGCTGCTGCTGTCCTATCAGGAACGACTATACCCACCGAGCAGCCAATCCCTGGCTGGCGGGCACCACAAAGAAGCCAGAGCTAAGCTGGGAGTCCCAGTACCCTGACATCCCTGGAGCCCTTTAAGTACCTCAGAAACTGTTAAGACACTGCACTGGGCCCAGGAAGGGTGGAGGGGAGTGGGGTCTGTGATCCAGGCTGGAGGTCGCAGACTGTATTTCATACCTCTCAGTGGTCTGTGTATGACCCTGAGCGACTCCCCTGATTTATACTTGAAGAAAACAAAGTTCAGAGCCTTTGCCAAGTCTTTCCAGCTTTTCCACAGGATCAAAGAGAAGCCAGATGCGAAAAGACTTTAAGCCCAAGAAGGAGGATGCTGGATAAATCCAAACTCTTAGCCTGGGTGTGGCAAACTAGCAAGGGTAACAGGTGTCAGAGGAAGGTGAGGGGCTCCACCTAGGGCACCATCTGTCTCCCTGCAGCATAGCGTTCTTGAAATTTCAAACTTCAAGGATGCTGAGAAAAGCAGAGGAGCAACAAATACACACCCTTCAATTTTTCATCCTCATTATCCAAGGTTTACATTGTGTCTGCTCCCAGGCAACCCCTTCTGTCTCCTTCATGAATACACACACACTCACATGTGTGTGCACACAGAGCAGCACATGGACACTCTTTTGGACCCATTTGAGAATCGGGGCAGTACCCTCAGCCCTATCCATGAATGCTTCAATCAACCACCATGTCCTGATAATGCCTAACATAATTCAATACACATCATGTCCAAGCTCGACTCAAATTTTCCAATTTTTCCATAGTAACTTTTATATTTTTATATTTTTGAGACAGGCTCTTACTTTGTAGCTCAGGCTGGTCCTGAGCTCACTATGCAGCCCAGGCAAGCCTTGAACTCAGCAATCCTCCTGCTCCTCTCTCCTGAGTGCTGGGATTACAAGAGTGAGCTACCGTGCCTAGCATTGTGATATGTGGTACCGGGGATCGAACTTGGGACTTTGCACTTGTGAAGCAGACACCGGAACCACTGAGCTAAATCTCTGGTCTCTTGATAGCTTTTTTAGAATTAAAAAAACTCAAGTTCCCACCAAAACTCATAATTAGAAGCAATCCCTCTCTTGGCACTTTTTTTTTTTTTTTTTTTTTTTTTTTGCTTATTTCCTGATGCCACTGAGCTTTTTGTGGGGTTCAGGCCATTTGTCACATGGACTGTCTGACATCAGACACACGCAGAGTGCTGGGCCAAATTATAAGTCTCATGCCCCAGGCGGAAGGCGCAGGATGAGCCTTCCGGTTGGGGGCTTGGCCTGTGCTGGTCACAGGCTCAGGCAGTGCTCTTCAGGGCCGGCGCAGTGGCACGGCTCATTTCCTCTTGTTCATTATGCAAGACTCGCAGGAAGGGTCCCTGATGTGGTGGTGAGAGCATCGGATCCTGTGCAATCTCTCGGTGTGGGTGCCCGTGCAACCACTGTCTTTCTAGAAAGGCCAACTGTGCTGACAGTCTGAGCTCCGGGGCAGTTAGTGAGGGTGCAGGAAGCTGAGTTCAAATGGAAAGCACACATGAGCTGGTTCCTGGAGGTCTCATACCACTGTCAAAACCTCTGGACCTGGAAAGGCCTTGATGGTCACTACTGAGGTGAGACTAAAGATGTGGGGCCTCGTCATGCCATTCTAAGCCCTGGGCCCTGGAGCAGCCTGGAGTGGGAGTGAGGCTGGGGGGTTGGAAGCTTTCTGGAAAGGCTATACCTGCTACAGGACTTTAGGCCAGGACAAGTCCATTTACACACACAAGGCAGGAGGCATCGGGCTAGAGGTGTGGATGCTGCAGAAGGCTTTGGGTCACAGCAGACCCAAGCAAGGAGCTTGAGTGGGCAGCACAGGCACTTTTGCTTCTTGGGGCTCAGTTTTCTCATCTGCAGAATGGGTACCTGGCTTATAGGGTTCCAGTTTCCCTACTAGATAAATGACTGTTGTTCTGGGGGGAAAGGGATTAGAATAGGAACCGAGAGGTGCCATACCTCTATTCATACCCTATCCCTTTTGGGGTCCTCAACTTCAGCATTAATGATGGGTCTATGCCCTGCTGAGCTAACTGGAGCTTCTGGCTCGAGGAAGGAGGAATGCCCAGGAAAGAGGTCAATGAGCAGACAGACAGCTCAAACCAGGAAACCAGAGCAAGAGCAGAGTGCACTTGGAGTTGAGGACATGGATATAAAACAACAGAAGAAATTTCTGCTTGGCTCATGGTGGCGGCAGCACACTGATCACCCAATGCTTTGGCTGCTTGGCCTGGCACCCATCTGCCCAGGAGGAAGGAATGAGGTTCTCTCATGCACCCCGATCCTTCATTCCTCTCAGGACCCTTGTCCTTTGCAGGGTGACATGGTTGCCTCCCCAACACACACACGAACACGCACACGAGTTCATATGTACACACAGGCAGCTGGTGATGCACACTCCTGGTCCTGCCTTCTGGGGAGCACATGACATGCTTTGGCCAACAAAATAGCAACGTGCCAGTTCCACCCTTGCCAGATTTGTTCTTGAACCAAGCAGTCTGCCACCCCCATGGGACATGTATGCTGTGGACCACACTGCTACTCTTGCAAGGGCCAAGAGGCCACCCTAGCCAGTGGAGCTGGCCCCCAGCAAGGTGTGGCAGACTCATGGCCCCTGTGGCCTGTGCTCAGGAAAAGCACAGAAGTGAACAGAGTCTCTCTTTTGCCCTCCAGGGAGCAGTGCTACTGTGATATGCTCTGCTGGAGGGTGGGGGGGGGGCTGGGGCCACTCTGATGTAGGGGAGAAGCCATCTATCTGCCTCTTTATCTGGGGGACCAGGAAATGGGGATTGGCCAGAGCCTTCTTCCATATGGAGTTGGTCCTCTGCTCTAAACCAGAATCTTGTCTGAGCCTATGGCACATGTCCTGTCTGCTTTGAGGTCTGGGAACACTCTCTGGGTGATCAAAAAGGACCATTCTTGGAGCTGGGAGAGAGATGAGGCAGCTGGGTGTCAGGTCTGGCCTGGGAGCAGGCCCAGGTCAGAGTCCTAACTGCTCTCTGTTGGCCCAGGACCTCTGCAAACCTCTCATCTGACTGGAAAGTGGGGTACTATTAGGGAGGGGGTGCACACACTGAGGCCATAGGAGGAGGCTGATGCTGGTGCAGGAAGGCTCTGGCCAATGCTTGTGCATCCTCCTTGGACCGTTGACTATGGGGCACCTGGGTAGGTGTGCTTTGCCTGAAGGCCCAGGGGCTGCTCTTGCATAGCTGTCCCAGGGTGCTCAGGTCCGGGGTCCCAGGTTGCTATGACCACTTCTGCTCTCCTAACAGCCTCTCCCTCTGTAAGAAGGCTTCTCCTCCACCTTGCTTTCTCAGAAAGTGGCTAACTTTTTTTTTTTTTGCTTTTTGGAGACAGGGTCTTGCTTTGTAGTTCAGGCTGGCCCTGAGCTCACTATGGTGCCCAGGCAAGCCGCCACAAACTCAGCAAACCTCATGTCTCTGCCTCCCGAGGGCTGGGATTACAGGTGTGAGCCACCACGCCTGGCATTGTGGTATGTGGTGTTGATTGCTGGTGGGCGTGAGTCTCCATGCCCAGCATTGTATGTGGTTTCCGGGGATTGAACTCAGGACTCTGCGCTTGCAAGGCAGGCGCCGGAACCACTGAGCTAACCCTCTGGCCCAAGGTGGCTAACTTTTATAAACATGACCAGGCATGGACACACAGGAAGCGGTGTGCTGCTCGCAGTGTCATGGTGTCACCCCTGGTACCTCTCTGGCTGCATCCTAATTTGAGATCATCCTAGAAGCTCAAAGCCTCTAAAGGCTGGTCCCTAGGTCACTGTGGATTTCAGCGAGATGACCTTATGAGTGTTACCTACACCACATGGCAAGGAACCAGCCCCAGTGGACTTGGGGTTGGCAGCTTCCTGGAAAGGCTGCACCTGCTACAGGTACCTTGAGGTAGAGGGCCACAGGATGCCAGAGGAAGGGGCACAGGAGGGCACTGTGGAGCCAGCTACAGTGACACTGCCCTTTGTCCTCATGTCCCCTGGGACCAGCAGGAGCCTCACCCCTGTTCACTGCCCTTCACCCCAGGAGCATGGAGCCGTGATGCTGAGGAACCCAATAATCACTCAATGCCTTGGCTGCTGGCCTGGTGCTCCATCTGCCCAGAAGGAAGAAATGAGGTTCTCTGGATGCAGGGAAGAGGCGTGTGCTGCCTGGGGCCGGACTTTAAGCTCCTGCTCAATGAGCTGAAGTCCTCAATGCTGGGATATCCCCTGGCAAAACCCTGGAGCATCTGCTGTGACAGCTGCGTGGCCAAAACCTGGAGAAGCCACGGTGCTGGCATGTACGTCACGGAGACAGGAAGAGGCGTGACCTCTGGAAACCGCAGGAGGCAGAAGGGACCCTATGTGACACGCCCTTCCTCCCTTGTCCACTCTGCCAGCCCACGCTGGGGGCCCTAGGGGTCAGGCGTACCAGGCGGGGTGGTGGAACGGAGTGGCCCCTTGGACAGGGACGCCTGAGGGGCAGGGGAGTGTTTGGAGGTGGCTCTGCTTGAGCAGCCATGTGCACCTCCACCTCACCCAGACTGGAAAGAGAGCAGTGCTAAAGCGATGAGAGGCCCAGGGCATGGGGAAGACTCCGTTTTTGTTTTACAGAGAACCTCAAAACTCCTGAGACTGAGCCTGAGGATGGGGCAGAGAGAGTCCTGTCAAGCTGACGCTAAATGGGAGGATGTCACATGACAGCCCGCGGTAGGAGCATCCGGAGACAGAACTGGCTCAGGATCCCCGGAAGGAGCACTCACAGGTCTCACCAACGGCTCACTGAACGTCCAGAAAAGCCACAGACTAATGATTTCAGCCTAACCCATTCAGAGCCACATTCAAATGTCTGCTTCCTGATAGTGGACGACCAATGGACCCATATGGAGCCCGAGGTCTAGGACAGTTCATACTCACATCTAAGGGATATTCCATTAAAAAAAAAACTGACAGCCCCAACTCCCTGGGGTTCCAATGCTAAGTAACAATGTCCTTCCCTCCCATAACAAATGTCAACATAGATCCAAAGCTCGACACCTACACTGTCACGGCACATGGCCCCTACGCCCCCTAGGCCATGGACAGAGGTGGCTGCTGCCACCCCAGCCTTGGGATCTGTCAGTGTCCATCCCTGGAGGGAATGGAGGCTGGAACCATGGGCTGAGGGCTGAGCATGCATGTCCCAAAGAAAAGGACTCAGTGTTGCTGTCCCCTCACCCCGTGATTCTGTGACAGGCGTCTGGGGTGAAAAGCCACCCCACCCTAAGACTCAAGACCCCCATCATTCCAGAGCAAGTCCAAGAGCTCCTCAGAAGGTCAGGGTTCAGGGGTCAAGTGTGTGGTGAGGCCCAGTCTCTTTGCCAAGGCTCCCGCCTACAGCTTGGGGACCACAGGTGGCAGTGTGTGGCGTCCCGCAGAGTTCCCCTGCACCCCACCCAGGCGGCACAGGTGGTAAGGGCCGCAGGGCTCAGAATGAGCATAGGATCTCACCCGGGAACTGGCCTGGGCACCACCTGTGCCCTCACCTGCTCTGGAATCGGAATCGCCATAGTGCTCGGGCCACGGGGCTCCTTCCTTGGGTCATTCGCTCGCTCCTTCAAGTGTGCTGGGGCTGTGCCCTCCTCCCCGGGGAACCCAGGCCTCTCCCCGCCCTCCCCCAGGGCAGCCACACCCTGTCCCGCCTCCTGCTGGGGGAAGCCAGGGGACTGAGCAGGGAGGGAAGCCATTATCAAGCGGGCTCCCACTGTCCCCTCCCACAGTGTAGGGGGAGTGGGAAGGGCTTCGGGCTGCCAGGGACAGGGAGGGAGGCTCACAGTCCAGGCTGAGATGGGGAAAGCATAGATGGCTGCCTCTCCTGGGCCTCATAGGATGCTCGACAGTTGGGGAGGGACATGGGCCTCCAGGGTGTCTTGATCTGGGGTCTCCTCTCTCACCCCAGGGATGATAAGCAGAAGGCATGGGGAACTGCTGGGTGCAGAGCTGCCTCATATTTGTGTGTGTGTGTCTAAGTCCCAGTCGGTTGCTCAGGAAGCCACATGAGGCCACAGGAGGTCTGGGCTGGCAGGACAGCCGGAGTCCATGCTGCAGCCATGTGTGTGAATTCGTGGACATTTGAGAGTACCAGTCCTACTCAAGGAGCCAGGCTGCCCACCTGCCAGGCACAGGCCAGCCAGGGCAACACCACCCTTGAAGACCCTGGGTACTGCTCCTGGGTCACAGTGGCAGCTGAGACGAAGCTCCTGGTGTACTTGCTGGTGGCAGGCAAAGTCACTCCCTCACTGCCCAGCAAACCTCCTGGGCACCAGCCCAACAGGAAGTCAGCGTGGTGCTGCCAGAGCCCGATGGGGGAGCTGGGCACACCAGGGCCTGTGGGGTGCTGGGCGTGACCTCTGGTTCCGGTGCTGTGACTCAGGCGGGAAGGCCCTGCCCGACACCCCCAGGTTATGTGCAGTGTGGTGACTCTAGGGCAGGAGGTGGGGGCAGGGCGACAGCGCAGGAGAGGGAAGCACCCCCAGTCTCTGTCATCCTTCTGGGAGCTCCAGAGAGGGGCCTGACTCAGGGAGGGAGGGAGGGAGCAGGACTCCCCGATGCCCAACCTACAGCACGGCAGCACCCCTCACAGTGAGAGGCTGGGATCAGCCATCCCTAGACTGCGCCTGGGAGTGTAGGCAGTCAGCCAGCTCAGCCTCTGTGCATCCGGTCAGGGCTGCTGGGGCCCCCCACAGGATCCAGACATGGACCGGATGATAGGGGGAGAAAGGAGAGAGAGAGGAAGAGAAAACAGTTCCGGTGAGTCACAGGAGGTGAAGAGGGAGAAGAGAGGAGGAAGGAGAGGCTGGGGGTGGGGGTGGGGGTGGGGAGAGACTCAGACAGAGCGGGGAGGAGAGAGGGTGGGGGCCCTTCAGCAGCTCCACTCCATGTTGCTGAGAACACTTTACAGAAGATCGAGGCTCCCCAGTGTGAATTAGTATCCGAGGCTATGCTGCCAATCACTGCTCTGGCCCTGAGCTCCACTCTGATCCCTTTCAACTTATTTTTAAAATCTTGAGACAGGGTCTCCCTAAGTCCACGGATGGCACTTCT
>PVIC010020150.1:0-29839 GCA_004025085.1 Thryonomys swinderianus | reverse complement strand
ATCAGGGAAACAATATGATAGAAACGGTGAAGGATCAGTCAGAGATCCTAAGGACACATCTCCACAAACTATCTAAATACAACAGCAGTGGGTTCTACCCATCCCTTTGTTGAACCTCAAAGCCAGTAACATGGACACCTTTTCACTTCTAAATAAAGATGGGTTATGCACAGTTTTTTCAGTTTTGATAATACACAGGGAAAGAGAACTCTTGCCAGCTACAATATAACTAAATAAAAATTAATGTTCTAAAAAGTTAACCAACTACCAAAGTTCAAATGTGGGCTAGTCTGTCTCTTAAGGTCCTTTTCAGTGGCCTAACTGTAAGACCTAACTTGACATAGAAACAGCCATTTTGTTAAAAACCTCCACTAATGTCCTGTAACCTCCCCATGAACCAGGAACTTGTGTCCTTAAAAACTGGCCATCCAACCGATGTGCACAGCTGCAGATTGTGTTTCTAACCAATGATCTAATTGTTGCTATTGGTTTCTGTAAGGACTCACATCTGCACTTTAGCAATAGAATGACCGAATCACTTTTGCATAGAAACCTCTTGGTAACAGGTGTGAGTGGTAAATTTTCCTTTAAATACGGTGTGTTAGTCTAAGTGGGCTCCTTCTTCTGTGTGGAAGGATGGCTCCAGCTGAATAATAAAGCTCTTGATTGGACTTTAAGATCATGTTGTGTCCTGAGAGATTGTCTCGATGGGACTCAGGCATAACATACCCAACTATCCTTGTGGGGCTTTACTGGGAGTTCATAGAGAAGGAGGAGGCAGATGAGAGATAGGAGAGAGATCCCATTGCTCACTTAGACAAGCAAGCAGTGCTCATCAGCTACTCACTTGTAGAAGGGAAGACTACATTTTGTGTTTTTCCAAACCCTTTTTCTGTAAAGTGAAAAAACTAGTCATTTGTAAAGAGTCAATGAAGACTATGGTCCCCAAAGATTGTAGTGGAAAACAGATAAAGATATCTTTGGGTAAGTAATAAAAACCAAAACCCAAAACACCCCACCTTGTTTTGGTCTCTTTTGATATAAAGGAGAAATTTACTGCTTCTGGGAAAAGTATAGGAAACTATCAATGATAACAAAGTGCATTTAGAAGCCAGACTTCATTTTCCAGGAGAGAAAAAGCTAGAATACTGCATGTTAGCTTTCTGTTACTGAATTGATTTATAAAGTTAAAAAGATTACTTTGCGGGCCGGAGGGTTAGCTCAGTGGTTCCGGCGCCTGCCTCGCAAGCGCAAGGTCCTGAGTTCGATCTCCGGAAACCACATACAATGCTGGGCTGGAGACTCATGCCCACCAACAGTGAACACCGCATACCACAATGCTGGACGTGGTGGCTCACGTCTGTAATCCCAGCACTCGGGAGGCAGAGACAGGAGGATTGCTGAGTTCGCGGCGGCTTGCCTGGGCACCATAGTGAGCTGAGGGCCAGCCCGAACTACAAAGCGAGACCCTGCTTCCAAAAAAGCAAAAAAAAAAAAAAAAAAAAAAGATTACTTTGCTTCAGTTTTACAGTTTTCAGTCTAGAATAGGTTTACTTCACTATATCTGGACTTGTGGTGAAGTCATTTTCATTGTGAGGAGCCTGTGGTGGAGCAGAGCCACTTACTTGATAGTTAGAAAGGGAAAGTGAGACTGAGAGGAAAAAGCTAATGTCCCGCAATCCTTTGGAAGATGCACCCACCGTGATCTGAAAAGCTCCCCCACTAGGCCTGACAAAGGTCCAGCTCCCACTGAGCCTCGTGTACAGGACAATGTTGCTCCAAATATGGAGACTGTGACAAAAGGGAGACACTTCTGGATATGAACATGATGTTAGCAAAAAGTACCAGGCACAAGCAATACACTATTAATTTTTTTTCTCATGGCAGAACCATACAAGTTTTGTTGAAAGCTAAAGGTGGGACACTGATCACAAATTCTAACTGACTTGTCCTATGGAAAAAAAAAATTTAATCTATTGACACACTGCAGCCAACAATACTAAAACTCCCAAATCCAATCAATGCTTGACTAGATTTACTGAAATGCCTATATTAAAAGTTTGGTAAAAAGAGATGAATCCTATTTCCCTGAGTAAGTCCTTTTCACGTCAGTCTACTGTCATGACAAGACACAAACTAAAACAAGAGAAAAACCACCTACTAACTCATTGTCAAGAGATAAAGCAACTGGAAGAAATAGACTCCCAGATGGACGTTTGTCAGGAAATTTCAGACAAAAGCTTCAAAGGATCTACAGTTAAACCCTTAATAGTTCTTGTAGGAAAAATGAGAAGCATCTATTAACTTACAGGAAATCTAATCAAATTAATGTTGTCAACTTTCATATTTATATGTTATATTTATACCTCATCTGAAATTGAAAAATGCAAACAGAAAAAATTCAAACCTTCAGGACAAGTTTTCTATTTTTGGTAGAAATAAGAGGTATGAAAAGTAACTCCTAATCTTCAGAGAGAATATCTTAAGTTTCCCTGTTCTTTTGCAACCAAAGAAGCCAAAAATTTTAGAAGTTTCATTAGAAGACTGTGGTACCTTAAACCCAACAAAGGTAATATTTCTCTTTAGTAGGCATATTGGGGAAAGCAAATATATTAAACTCTCAAGAGATGGATGGAGAGGGGAGGTTGGAAAGAAAGGGAGACAAAAAAGGCATTGCGATGTGCTGTTTAAATGCACAGACTTCACACAAGGAGCGTCACCATCATTACTACAGGCATGTATTCATAAAGAAAACTATCTGAAAATATAAATGTATATAATTCACTTTCACCCCTATGAAACTTTCATTCTCAATATCGCTTCTAGCATTTACTCGAATATCTTCAAGTAGTCTTTGAGTACCTTATGTAAATGTTATATGGTTGTTTTTAGTGATAGAGTGAAGCTTTCAAACTTGTTCTGACCATGAACTAGAAATCTAGACGGTATTGAAAGTGGTTATAAATTTTACAATACATAAAAATGAATAGAAGCAATTAATCTAGTTCCTATAGGGAAATTTAATCTATTAAATATTTAAGTAGTAAGGGTCTCATATTAATGTTTTAAATTTTCACGTCAAGAATCAGGTGAAGAAAAAGTTAGATCAAAACTAAGTGAAAGAAGACAAACAATGAGATACAAAATTAATAAATACCAACAAATAAAGGAAAAATAAATGAACATGAGCTATGGTTTTCTAAAGGAGAATCAGTGGTATTGAAAACTTGTTTCTAAAATGGCAGAAAAAGCCACAGATAGTAGATAGGCCCAATAAATGTGAGGTCATAACACAGATTTTGAAAATTTGAAAGCAAATACTATCAGTTTTATGACAGTGCACTTGATAACTTGGGTGAAATAGTTTACTTGAAATAAACTGCTGGAGTTCAATCAACAAGAAATAAACTTTATATTCCCCTATCTGTTAAAGAAATTGAATTTGTGGTTATGTATCTAACCCCAAGAAAAATCTAGTTTCACAGAGTTTACTTAGAAATTAAACAAAATTTTTAAAAACAGTAAAAACAATTCTACACAAAATCCAGAAAATATAAAAGTGGAAGCCCCTTAGCTCTTTTTTTTTTTTTCCCCCTCAGCTCACTATGTAGCCCAGGCAAGCCTCGAACTCAGAAATCCTCCTGCCTCTGCCTTCCGCGTGCTGGGATTATAGGCGTGAGCCACCACGCCCGGCACTGTGGTATGTGGTATTGATGGCTGGTGGATGTGAGTCTTTATACCCAGCATTGTATGTGGTTACCAGGGATTGAACTCAGGACCTTGCGCTTGGAGGCAGGTGCTGGAACCACTGAGCTAACCCTCCACCCCGGCCCTAGCTCTTTTAATGAAATCTGCCCCTTACCTTGATCCCAAAATATTACAAAATAATCCTGCTAAAATCTCAAAATCTTTAACAAAATATTAACAAAGAGAATCAAATGATATATAAAATGATACCATGTCATAGTTCAGAGTTTTAAGGCATAGAAATACAATTTTGGAAAATATTATCAAAATTATTCAATGTGACTTCCCATATTAACAGCATAATACATGTGTGGTCATCTCAGGGCAAAGAGCAAAACATCTGCCACATGTGGCAGTCATATACGATAGAACAATATCATCAGCTAAGGCTTTTTTAAGAGGATATTCAGAAGTATAGCCAGTATCCACAGAATATTGACCCCTTGCTAGTATTATACTTAATACTGAATACTTTTTTCCTCTGTAAGATGAAGGAAACCAAAGTAAGACTGTTTGTTTACGTGATTCTATTTCAAATTGTGGACATCATAGAAAGTACAAGGAGAGAAGGAAAAGTAGCAAGGGGTATACTGATGTGACAACAGAAGAAAAACAGCATTTTCAGAAAACATGATTATTTAGAGAGATAATCCCAAGTGTAAAATCCTATTAGATCTAAGAATCAAATTTAATAAGATCACAGGTGACAAGACACAGTGTGTGATCAGCAGATATGATGAATATTTACATTAAATAAACATAACAGAAAAAGACACATTATCACTATTTCTCCTCAAAATATGTCTTGATTTGAACACATTTATCCCCTCATTCATGCCGTTGTATGTTCTGGAAGTCCTCATGGAGAGTATCTTCAGTTGTACTACCTATTTATCAATGAAAAATTGGAAATGTAAAGTTCAGAAAGCATTACTCATAATAACATAAAAATACTTAAGTAGTGATTCAGTTGTTCAATATGTAATGAAAATTATAAAATATTGACGAGAAATACAAAAATACATAAATACAGAGAAAACTGTGTTTATAGCTTGAAAGATTCAAATGTCAAATTTGTCAATTTTTCCAAAATTGATTAGCATGTTTAATGCAGCTTCAATTATAATCTCAGCAGGCTTCACTTGAAAAGTCCACACATTTATATTAAAAATTTAATTAAAAAGAAAAGAATTTAAGTGACACAAATTTGAAAATGAGAGCTGCTATTATTATTTAAGCCAAAACAAAAACATTTTTCTAAAACACTGCCTGACATTTTGGGTGATAACTTGGAAAACAAGATAAAAAACATTTTGATTTCTTAGATTTTAAGGCAAAACTTGAAATCTTTTTCTTGTCATATTTTGTATATGAAAAACCAGAAAAATGATTGCAAAACAGTGTAAAGCAGAATATTGGAAGAGAACTATTTGAAACAGTTTATACGATATAATAAACTATGTAACTCCCACATGCTGCTGCGTTACCAGCACCAGCAGAATCAGAATCAGCCCCTGTGTTCCTCTCCAAGGCAGACCACGCCCTCCTGGGTTACTTTGCATGAGTTTGCAAACTCTCATTGGGTCCCCACTATGTTCCTCTGGCTCAGGTGCATAACTAGGAACAGATCTTAGCATGGGCCTGGCTACCTATCAGTTTTATGACAGTGCACTTGATAACTTGGATGAAATAGTTTACTTGAAATAAAATTACAAAACCAAATTACAAAACCAAATTTGAGTGGTTACAAAACCAAATTTGGGAGGCATCATCTTAATCCAAAAATAAATGCAGCCTTTTGTAATTTGTATCAGTATAAGAAGATGGACTTAGAAAGGGAGTCAGAGGTTGCTATATTGATGGAGGAAGGACCTCTTTGTTATAAATCTGTGCACTGACATGAGTGTACTTACCAGAGACCCAGAGGGATCAGTGAGCTCAAAGTGCTGTCAGCAGTCTGCTTCTCTTGCGGCAGTGAGCTGATTTGATGGTGTGGCAATCTCAGTTCAATTAAAGCATATGTTCACATATATTTCTTGGTTAAATACAGAGGTGGGAATCCGAGAAGTCAGGTAAGTGGAATTTACAATGGTTACTGTGGTTAGTTCTTCAATCTGGTTCTGGGGAGATTCCTACTTCCATGATACCAGCAATCACTTTATGTAAAAGCCTCAGCACCAGTGAAACTATTGAATTGGAATGGGTATGAGTATGAGAGATAGAACCTTTGATTTGAGTTCCAGTGAGTCTGAGGGAAACTTGGACAACAAAGTTGAAGAGATTATCTAAGTAGCTTGGTCTCTTAAAGATGACTCATTGACAAAGTTTTCAAGGCCAAAATGAATGGGCAGGCTGCTCATGGTGACACCATTTGCATAACCCATAATCTCTATGTTTGGTGAAGAGAGTCCTGAATTAAGGTCACACAATATAGAAAATTTGTCCTTATTCAGCTTTCAGACTGAAGTAATTCACAACCAAAGCTTCCTGAATTAAAATGATCTCCATTTTTATACCAGTACAATTCATAATAGTTAAATCTTGCAAAAGGTCTATATCTCCATCAATAGATCAGTTCACTAAAAAATGTGGTATAGGGGCTAGGGATGTAGCTCAGTGGTGCCACTGCCTGCCTTGCAAGTGCAAAGTCATGAGTTCAATTCCCAGTATTGTCTCTCGCCCAAAGTGGTATTTATATGCAGTGGAATATTATTCTGTACAAAGAAGGGTAAACTTGATTTATTTGTAGGAAATTGGATGCACATTAAGACCATAAGTGAAATAAATCATATGTACAAGCTTCGATATCATGTGATTTCCCTTATATGAGAAACACGAAACATAAATAAAGGGCAAAAGAAAAGATAGATAATAGGAAGCAGGGAAATAGATTCTCTCAAATGCAATGGTGATCAAGAAATGGGATTGGAAGGGGATGAAAGAATATATTAAGATGTGTTCTGTACAGGTAAAAATGCCCACAAAAATGTAATCATTATGTACTACAAATTTGTTCTGATAACAAAAGCTGCAAAAAAAGAAGACACCAAATTCTGGAGAGGGAAGATCTTCTACATATTTCAGAAGTGATTACAGTTTAATCTCTCCAACTTTTCCTGAGATGACCTATTGTACATAGACACTAGGAAAAGGGAAATAGTTGGTAGTAGTTAAAAACCTCTGGAAGCTGGTAAGACAGCTAATTTCCTTTCAGATTGAGTAGAAGATGTTTCAGAGCAGTGCAGCCAGATCAGGAAAGTGACTTAGTGATTATTTTACCACTTCTTGAAATGATCATCTCATAACTAAGCTGGGGACATGCATAAAAGAATTACAAGATTCATATCACAGTGACATATGTGCACCATGTTCATAGCTCAGTTCATGATAGCTAAATCTTGGAAATGACCCAAATGACCATCCACTCTAGACTGGATAAAGAAGATTTTTTTTAATACAATGAAGTATCACTCTGCCATAAAGAATGATGAGGTTGAGACATTTACACTCAAATGGATATACCTTAAGAACATATTCATAAGTGAAATAAATAGGTAACAGATGTATAAATAGCATGTCTGTCCTCTGGTATGAGAAACTGAAGTTGTAAATGAATTCTAAAACGCATGATCGATAAATATTCAAAGGGAAATGGGGGTTTAGGGGTAAGTAATGAGGGAAAGAAAAAATTGACGGTTAAAAAAAGAAAGAAAGCTTTTATAAATAGGGATGCGGAGTTGTAGGGTGGGGAGGGGAAGGGGAAAATGAGAATTAAATTTTGTCATATACTGGTACAAATTCTCAATGTTGAGCGTAATTTTGATGTGTATATATAATGTACCAATAAATTAAATTAAAATTTTTTAAAAAGACAAACCAGACTTCACAATACTTGTTTGAAACAAGTTGAAGTGTAATGATTTCATTGTTTTCAAGTGTGTGCACGTTTCAGACCTTGTGACTTTGATCTAATTTGTCCTAGGGCAAGACTTGTAAGTCTTCAGTTCATCTGTGAGCACAGGGGCTTTCTTCTCATCCCAAGGCACCGTTTGGGTATTAACAAATACAGAATTATGATTCACACTATTATTTAAGTATTGATGCCAGTGACATTATTCCTTTATTTTAATTAGATATTTGTTATTATTTTATAATTCAATACAGTACATGTGTTCTGTGTTGCAACAGATGTACTAAATGTGTCTGTCTAGCTGATGATCTTAATTGGGACTTATTTTGGGGGCAGCGCTTATATTACAAGCATCCTAAAAAATCATGCTAGAGCTTATTTTCCAGTTAGATCTTATTGTTGGGGAACTATGCTAGTTTGATTGCATAAATTATTAGAAAAATTCATGCCCATTGGACCCAATGTGCATTCTCACAGGAAAAAATAAGTGAGGCATAATTTTCCTCCTGCTGTATGTGAAATGGTGTAACTCAGATAGGTATAACAAATCTGTATTTTAATAGGGCAATTGACAAGTTTTATACTGCAAATTATAAGAAAAATTGAAATAGACATATAGCTAATGACTTTGGTAAATAATAGATTCTAAATCCATAAATAAATACTAATAAGTGGGATAAGGGAAATACTGAAGATAGTTTTAGGGAGCGGGGAAAGGTTTCACCTAAACTAAAAAATTTGCCAGAAAGGACTTGTGACCTGAGCCTTAGCCACCCACCACGCTAAGATTGTAGACATGCACTACCACATCCTGGGCTATTTTTTAATGATTTCACACAAGGCTCTACACTAGGTAATTTGCACTTATGAATTAGATTGAGATACAAAATATTAATGCATAAGGACTTGTGATTCTTGCTGCAAAACATAAGTTGTACATTTACTTCATTTGTACAGTTTAATTTCCATACAAAAGGGTACCAAAAGTCTGTGTTGGTTTTGGGGAAGAATCATCCATGTAAAACATCAAAACTAGAATAAGACTGAATTATCCCTGATTTAAAGTAATCCAACAGTTGTAATTTCCCAAATCTGAGCTCCGCTTTTTAAGTAAGATCAGACAACTAACAGAATTTCAGAGGAGGGAAATTGAAATAAAGAACTACAGAATTTTTTTAAAAATAAGAAAAGTAGGAATCTACTTATAAATAGAAATGAGACATTTTATGGAGGTAGAAGTATGTACATGTGTCTATGACAGTGAATTTCAAATATACAAAGTCTGATGTGGACAGAAGAGGTAAGACAAGTTATTATTTGTTCCTGTAAAATAAAATAGAAGCTCAGCAAGAGTTAGAGATAGAAGTAACCTTTATGGAAGGAAACATTTTACAGTTGGAGATTTCCATGGAGAGAAAGTAGAGCCTTCAGACATAAAATCATCTCACTGGAGGGGAGCAAAATTAAAGTTTTCAAGCATCGGATGAGTGATTGACAGGACTGGCCTTTGAGGTTGCTGCCAAACCTGAAATTTGATGACTCTATGACTACAAAATTATCATAAAACTTTACCTCCATTTTTGATTCCTCTGCCCTCTGTTCCCCTTGTCACTGAATCCTTTCTATTTTGTTTCCAGTAAGAATCCTGAGAAGTGTGTTTGGATTCATTTATTCTAGACATTCAAATTTAAGATCTGACCTCTCAGTCAATGTTTGCCAGTCTAAAGTAGAACTAAATTATTTTTCTTTTCATTTCATTTTGCCCCCTATTCCCCAGGTATAACCAAGGAGTTTTGTTTTCATAGACCCTGTGCCTCTGTAAACAACAATAAAAAATCCTCAAATACCATGCATTTCTAATGGTTAAGATGGTTTACTTTCGTGCTATTCTGAATTTCTTCAGTGATCCATATTTTAAACATACTATAGTTGTCTTCTCAACATCCACTTAGATTTATTTTGCACTGCTTAATACTCATTCTTACCTTGAGACATTTTTTGTTTTGCCTTGAGACTTTTTATTCTGAATTATATACATTTATTTCCTAAAGCATTTTTCTCATACAAGGACCACATGGGTGATATGTTAGTTCAAATTTGAGTTTTTATTTACAGCTAAGATTTAGAGGTAATTTTAAAACCGCTGACACATCTCACAGTTAAAAATCTCAGGTATTAATCTTATTACCTACCAATACTTACCTAGAATCTTCTTCTTTCTCTTTTTGGGTGCTGTCAGTAGTCCATGAGAGGCTGAAAGTTTAAGTCGAAAGAACATCAATATTTTTCTTTAGGCAAGTGCTGAAATCGCTTGGAATGCAAATTATCTCTGGCAATGTCTTAATTTTATCTCTATAACTAAACAGTGAAATATTTGAGAATGGTTCTATGCCCTCTGACTGTGACCAATAGTGTAGGTTCTCGACAATGTAGATTCTTTGAAATTCTGGAAGCTAATGTGGGAGCTCATTGAAATACCATGTCCCTTCCTCACATTGCTTGGCTTCTCCCAGAAAAAGATCAAGCAGAACAAACCAGGTTTTTTAAGCTTTCTTCTTATATCCAGGGCAGTATTTGCAACCATGGCTGAACCAATAATTTTCATTTTCTTTCTGATGAGCACATGCCAGTCCAGTGGTCCATGGAAAAAGTTGAAAGGGGCATTCTTATGATCTTGGGGTTGGTTTCAGAAAGCTGGATTCTGTTCATTTTAGAATATGACTTACAATTGTATGTTAAGTAAAGATTTTAGTATTCTGTTTATCTAAGCAAAAACCAATGAAGGTCATCCTAAAAGGATTCTAAAGTTTGTAGATATGAGTAAAACTTTCAGATTCTCCCTTCAATGTAAGTATCACTGCCAATGGGTTCACATCCCTCTTTCTTCTGAGACTTTGTGTAGGTAGGCTGTGTAACACCCCAAAGCCAGTTTCTCATGATGTCTTGGTCTGTTTTGTTTTGCTGTAAAGTAATTCTTGAAGTTGAGTTATTTCCGAAGACCAGAAATTTACTTTCTGACAGTTCTTGAGGCTGGAAAGTCGGATATAAAGTGATTAACATTCGGTGTCTGATTTGGACCTTTTAGTTGCACTCATGTATGACAAAAGAGAGAAGTCGGAGAGAAGTTCACCAAGTGCTTCGGGAAGTTTCCTTCAGAGTGGCCTTAATCTCGTTAACATGGACTCTAAGGCCACACGGCCTAATCACATTTTTTGGCCTAACCTTTGTAAACCTACCCCATTGCCACCACTTAAACTTTGTAGAGGGTATATTTATTCAAACAATAGGACACATGTGAAATACAGGTTCTCTATTCTTCATCGGTGCCCCTGGCTTAGAAGAGATGTAAATGAGATAACTAACTTATATGAATGCTGTGAAAAGCCCATGAAAATGTAAATGTATTATAATATGGATTAATATTAATAATATCAATTACAAATGTGAAATAAAATTAAATATACATAAAATAATAATAAATTTCAATTCAAATTTAAAAGCCCCGAGGGTAAGAACATTATGGCAGAAAAGTTTTGGAAGCTACTGTCAAAAGAAATATATGACTGCTCAAAAAATTGGTACTTAATGATTAATTTTCTGTTTAAATTTCCTTTTTGATATAAAAGCTACTTAACTCATTTATATAATTTCTAGTTTCTGACCTTTAGGAGAGGAGTTCAATGGGGCCTTCAACAGAAGCATAACTTTTGCATATCTGATAAATATTTCTAAGATTGCACATGAGTCTCTGCAGGTTGCCATAATAAAGCATTACAAAATGGATGTCTTGAACAATCAGAATTCACTTTGAAGAGAGTTCAAGATCAGGTTGCTTTGAGGATTCATCTTTTGACTATAGGTGATTGCAATCTTGCTGTTAAAGCTTTCTTGAATCCTTTAAGAAGACTGAGATCTATGCCCATTACCTCTGAATAAAGCCACACAGGGTATTAAGGCTTCAGCACATAAATGGGGGGAGGTAGTGGAGCAACATTCAGTCCATAATGAGCTGGCATCACAAAGGGCTATCGTCTGGTTTACCTAAGTATTACAATACTAGTTTCTCAGGAGTATAGGAGTTAGAAATCTGAGATCAAGGTCCAAACAGTTTGTTTCTCCTGTGGTCTCTTCCTTAGTTCATGAATGTCCATTTTTCCCTGTTTCTCCACATGAACATTTCTCTGTATGTGTGTATGTCTTAATTTTCCCTTCTTATCAGGACACCAGCTGGATTAAGGACAAATTTATAAACTGATTTAATTTAATTGTGTCTTTAAAGGCTATATTTCCAAATAAATGCTCTGAGGTATTAGGACCTAGGATTTCAATGCATGAATATTTTCAAGAGAAACATTTCGGCCCATAACATGGTTCAAAACACTAAAGATTTAGAAAGGTTGGGCCAGATTTTTAGCTCAGTGGTTCCAGCACCTACCTAGCAAGTGCAAGGTCCCTGGTTTGATCGCCAGTAACCATATACAACAATACCAGGCATGGTGACTCACACCCACCAGCAATCAGTACCACATAACACAAAGCCAGGCATAGTGTGGTGCTCACACCTGTAATCCTAGCTCTTGGGAGGCAGAGGGAGGAGGACTGCTGAGTTCAAGGCTTGCCTGGGCTACATAGTGAGTTCAGGGCCAGCCTGGACTAAGAAGTGAGATCCTGTCTAAAAAAAAAAAAATGGTTTAGAAAGGTTTAGATTTCTGTCTTTCAAGTTGAAGACTTGCTCTGGTCAGCAAATGCTCAATTAATACAGTGTCAGAAAATAACTACTAGTCATTTATACACCAGGCCTCCAAAGGACAGTCATTTGCTATGTAAGCTCACACCCTAACATTGACTTTAATGTAATAGTTGATACTCTGAAGTACACCATAGTTAAGTTCATGGAACAGCTTGGCAAAGACCACATCTTTTTGTGTCCACCTAACCTTCACTGCGTATAGATACCCTAGAATGAAATTTTCAAGATTGTTCAATAATTCACATTAATCACTAATTCACATGACTCTTCCGATCTAGTTAGCTTAAATCACTAAGATGTTCTAAATCACATCCTCCATCCCCAACAAAAAAGACCTGTCTGCCCTTGAGAGTTCATTCAGTCAGACAGAAGCACCCCTGACTGGCAGAGTTCTAGCCTAGTTTGGTATGCAGAGTGGCCTGCAGGAGACCAGGGTTATTAGAGTTGAGTTTTGACATTTCAAAGGAACACTGCAAGATTTTGACCTCTTCTGGAATTTGAAGGAGAAAGACACTGAGAAATCTCTATTCACCCGGTGTAACCCCTCCACCTCCCAACACCATGAACTAAAGAAAATTCTGTTTTTATTTCTTCAAAACAAGATTTACTTACTTTTCTAATTAACTGTCAAGAATAAACAAAGAGACTCTTCCATTTTGGCTCTCAAGCATGGTTTTTCTAGCCCGAGGAACAACTTCACGCACAAGGTCTCTGCTGCTCACCTCTCACCATCATCACCCACAATTAAAACTCATTAAGATTTTCCTCACTTCCATCTTCTGAGGACGAAACGAACATCAGCTATTACCATTTGTTTTATTCTAATAGGGAAACCTATGGGGGGTTCTATGCTGAGAATTTCAGAATCTCCTTTCTAAATCACAGAGCTGAGAAATAATGAGCTCTTAGCTTAATTTCCCTTTATCTTTGTTTGTAGCTGTGTCGTGTTTATTCTCCTAAAGTTTTATATTCTTTTGAGCAAAGTTCAGTTATTTTTCCTGTATAGCCCCAATTAACTCAATAGTTCTATTCTTGCATCTTTACTGAGGCAAATTTATCTCCATTTCTCAGAAGCTCCCGAATTTCTAACAGTAATCTGAGTGTGAGTTCTGGTTGTTTGTGTGTGGATGAGTGTGTTTGTGAGAACGTGTGCAGACACTGGGTTCACTGTGAGCTGCATTTTCATTAGATGCAAGCTAAGATGAAGGGGCATCGTAGGTGTTTTAAGTCATTCTGTCAGTTCCCATGCAACCCTCAAAATCCTGCAATGATCTGACATAATAATTAATTCCATCTTCTCCCATTCAACAGGCAATAAAAGTTTTGAAATTATCCTACTTCTGGGATTGAACTGTCTCACTAAACTGAATGCAGCAGGCTTGCCCTTAGGCCTTCTTTTAAATATAATCTACAAAGGTATATAAACATTCAAATACCTATGGCCACACACCTAAATGCCTACTCATATAAAAATAGATTCCCTTGCCTCTAGGGAGGTTCCATTAAGTCTCTCTGTCATTATTCTCCTTCTCATGAAATCCTAATAGCACTTCATTGCTTATGGAACAGGTTTCTAAATCTTTAGCTTTTAATTTTCATATTCCTGAGTCATTGAAATATCTGTGTGTGTTTGTATGTTTTAAGGGGAAAGAGTTTAACATTACTGAAGAAAATCTTTTTGCAGGAGGGATAATCTGTGTGGTTTTTTGAGATTGTTCTATTTCTGAAAGGTACATGCTTGAACCCACACTGTGATTATGATGGTGGTCAGACAACATTTCCCTTAAAATTTTGTTGACCTCCACCTTGTGTTACATAATTTGAAATTTATTGTTAGATTTTTGCTAATTTCTTCATTCTCTTTATAACAATTCTCCATTACACTGTTTGCTGTGGCCAAACCTTTCTCCAGGTGCTTCCACTCTTTCTCTTCTCTCTCTCCTGGCAGATGAATAGATACAGTAACCCTTTTAGAAGCCACAGCAACGCAGGTGACGCAGATGATGCAGATGACGCAGATGATGCAGATGATGCGGGTGATGCAGGTGATGCAGATGATGCAGGGGATGCAGGTGATGCAGATGATGCAGGTGATGCAGGTGATGCAGGTGATGCAGATGATGCAGGGGATGCAGGTGACGCAGATGATGCAGGGGATGCAGGTGATGCAGGTGACGCACACCAATTATACATTGTTAAATGCTACTTCTGCCCTTGTGCCCAATCACACCCCACTGCGAGCGCTGCTCCCACCCTCTCATCCAATCACATCCCAAGCCACCCTATTTAAATGCCTGTAACATCCATAATAAAGAAAGGGAAGCTTCTCGACCAACACGGAGTCTGGGAGTTGTGACTCTGCTTCCCCGCTTGCCCTCCCGAGGTCGGCAGACAACGGAGACGGTAGGCTAGCCTACCACGACTGGACGCCAGTTTGCCTTATAATTTTTCACACTCTTTACGACTTTATTTGTCAAAGGTGCATTCCAAGTAAAACCGTTAGTTTTAACTTTCCTTGCTCCACCAGTGGCTTGTGTTCCTCCCAGCTGATCCGAGAATTCGAATCTGAGAACACTTGGAACAGAGACCGGAGAGCAGCAGATTCTGAGATGTCTGCAGGGATCTGCAGATCCCAGCGGACGGGGTCTCGTCAGACCACTGTGAACACGGAGGAGCTGTCTTCCTTCCTCTGAGGTGAGAGAAGAGAGATTTGACAGAGGACTCCCTTTCCTTGTCTCAAAAAGATGAGATGGGCTGGGGATGTAGCTCAAGGTGCTGACATGAGCAAAGCCCCGAGTTCAATTCCTAATACCGCAAAAAACAACAACAACAACAAAAAAACAGTGCCGGGCGTGGTGGCTCATGCCTGTCATCCCAGCACTCGGGAGGCAGAGACAGGAGGATTGCTGAGTTCGCAGCGGTTTGCCTGGGCTACATAGTGAGCACAGGGCCAGCCTGAGCTACAAAGCGAGACACTGTCTCAAAAAAAAAAAAAAAAAAGGTGAGTTTTCTGCCTACTTATGTAACCTAAGACTACCATGATTGATGTGTTTTATAACACCTGTACAATTTAAGAGTTGGTGGACAGTACTGCAGAGGCTTCTGCCTTGAGCAGAGGCCTGGCGATAGAGATAGCTATTGGTGTATTTTTAAGGACACGTGTTAACACACACACACGCATACATATTATTTTATGCACATGACTTACTCTTGAATGGACAGATGAACACACTTTGTAAAAGGTTTTCCTCTGTTTTAGGCTTTCTTGAGACAAAGAGTTGCTTTGTTATCTTGACTGGCCCTGAACTAACTAAGTGGCCAGATCTAGTCTCAAACTCATAACCATCCTCCCACCTCAGCCACCCAAGTGTGGGGATTTTAGGTATGAATCCTCATTGTTGACTGTGATCCTGGTGTGTATTAAAATGTACTGATAAACTCAATAAAGGAAAAGGGAAAAGACAAAAATCAGATGTGAAGCAGAATATATAAATGAAACAGAATAAAACACTCCCCTTTCATCTAAAGGATAAGACAAGATGAAGAAAAAGGAAGATAAGGCAAACATCACACAAAAAATACCAAATGAAATATAATTATTATATGAACCAGATAAAATTTGAATTAAAAATAAAATCCATAAATATTCCAGGTGCAGCATGTAATTATGTTTCCAGATCCAAAGTATGATTTTCAACCAAGAAGTCCATTATGTAAAGTAAGGGGATAATTGTTAAGAAGCAAATTAGTGATCTAGGTGAGTACAAGAAATTCAACAAAACATAAATTAATAATAGAAAACTATTGATAACAGTATCCCAGAAAAATATCAAAGTATGACATTCAGATTATTGGAATTTCAAAGGGAGAAAAATCCACAATTTAGGCAGGTGAGACATAACTGTCAACAATTACAGAAATAATAGAAGAAAAAGTTTTTAAACTGAAAAAAGAAGGCTTGAATAAGTTTATAAACATTCTTCTGTTATGAAAAGGAAAAGGGAAAAAGTAGCACTCAAAAATACTCTATTAACTTCTTCCATCATTCTGATGATAAAAAGAAAACTGAAATTTGTAAGAAAAAGATAACTACAAAGGAAAAATAAATCAGATAAGCACATAGAATATAACATATTATTTACAGATAAAATTAAAAACTCAGTTTACATATATGGAGAACTTACAAATCAAATGTTGCAATGAGCAAATTACTCAGAATATAGCATGCATAACCAAAGATGTAAGGGATATGACAGAAATTTTAAGGTAAAAACACAATGAATATTATCATGAGAGTGAAATAATTTTCCAGGAAGTGTAATACTAGATTCAAATTATATAACACAGAAAAAGCAAATGTTGATAAAATTGTAATGAAAACATTGTCAACTTATGTTGCACTGTTAATGTTACTGAATACCACAAAGAATAATTAGAAGATTATAAGTATATTAAGACATGGAATTAAAGAATGAAAAAATTATAATTTGATGATGTCACAGTGAAAGACCCTATTTATCTTTCTCATTCTCTCTATTTTTGTCTATGTACTCATTTATTGATAAATAGTACACAAAATTAAATATGAGCATACTTATATGTGTACATAATACCACTATCACTTTTTGTTAGACCATATATATATATATGAGTATGCATATTTATATTCCCAGGATATTTATATTTCAAGTGTATATGCATTTCTATTTCAAAAACAGAGTTAATGACATTGGAATAAATGGCTAGTAATCTTTATTAGGCCAGTTACATTTTCTGGGTTAGGATAAGTCAAAATTGTGAGTCAATAACAAAAAGGATACAATTTTTATGAGTTTAGAAATTAAATGATCATCTTAAGCAAAAATTTAGAAAAGATTTGATGTTTTAACATATTAAAGATCAAAACAATGTTCTAACATTGATTCATTTTAATACATGAAGAAAAGATTCTATAAAATGCAATATCTATTCACAATAAAATCTCTAAGCAAAGTAGAACTAGTTTTGCCCCTTCACTATTGTTTTTAGGCAGAGAAGGGTCATTCTGAGTAATCATAAGAATTATCACTTTGTAGTGAAATATCACTTTAAACTTGGGAAGAATGAAAGATTTCTTACCTGCTATTTATGGATTGCTATGAAGTTTTTGTTATGCAATTCAACATGTAATATAAAAATTCATAAGTAAGAAACGAATTATTCTTATAGAGAATGTAATATCAATTTTAGGTATTCTAGTTTTCTGATATTTTGTGCTACTTTTAGGTATTGAGCTACTGATGGTTTTAATGTACTTTGTTTAGTGTTTTATACAGTTCAGTCTATAAATGCTTTCCATACTAACACACAGTTATTTAGTGCATTGAAATTTTGAGTCAAAAAATAAATCCTCAAAATGACTTGCTACATCCAACCTCTTTTAAGCCACTTAAAAGTCTCTAAAAAATTTCCTGTGTAACGGACTTGTTTCTTGTGTTTCTTGGGGCTTGTTTTTTGTGTTTTCTTTGTTCTGTTTTTGAGATCTACAGACTACTTTTTCACTCCATTCCTTTTTTAGGGAAATATAAACAGGTTTAACATTTAAGTTGTTATAGTTCTAGAAAGAGAGGAGAAAATGAGCATGACATACAATACTTGGTCAACTGATTGCCACAGCACACCCGAATCAAAGTGCTGAAAACTAAGAACAAAGAAAAAAATATTCAAAGCAGTGAGGAAAAAACAACATTTTCCTTATGTAAAAAGAACTATTTTCTATACACACACTCCAGAAGAGTTGTTAGAGACTCTTCAAAGGAAAGAAAATGGCTCTAGAGAGAAACCATCGTAAATGAAGGATGAGGAGCTGCACTAGCGAACACTTGAGTAACTATTATAGACTTCAGATAGTTTAAGAAGTGCTTCATGAATGAAAACAAAATTTCTTACATTGCTTGAAAATAATTTAATTGCTATACATAGGATCATTTAAACATGGATTCCATGGGAAAAGGGATTGGCATGGTGGCTAACTTTCTATACATTACTTTCAGTGGTAAAATACTGATTTTAAATCTGTAAATTATAATATTGTACTACCTAAATAAAAAGCTAAAAACACAGAGGTATGTTAGAGACCAGTTTGAAACCACACTGAACCGACTATAAAATATTATTACATTGGCTACTAATGAAATTTTGAATCTGTCTTAGGCTGATGTGACTTGCTAAATGAGCCTTCAGCTGGCCTGTGAAACAGAACCCCCTGTGCCAACAGTTACAGTTGAAACCTGTGGTCAGTGAGACTGTAGTGTCTCTAATAATAAAATGACATTGTGGCTGGGAGCTTTATGAGTCTGTGTAACCATTTTCCCAGAAAGTTAGCTAAAGAAGAAAACAGGTCACTCATTCATCACTATGTATCTTTCATAGAATACATTGCTCCTTCACTTTACAAGCTTAGCTCACATCAGTGCTTTAGCCGCCCTGTCCCTGTACAACCCCTGCTATATTGTGTAATCAATAATAGTGGCAAGTCCAGAGCTTCAGGGCCTTAACCTGATGAGAGCTCTAACTGTCCCAGACCCCATTTATGCAGTGTGTGTGCACTGTCTTATCCTTATCCTGGCCATCCTTCAGTCAAGTAATTGGGAGGTTGTCTACCCCTTGATAGCGACATGGCAAAAACAGAATAAATTTAAATGACATTTTAAAAATAAGAAAAGTACGCCAATAAAAATGAAAACTAATAATAAAATTATAAATTTGAATAGAAACAAGTCAGTAAACCCATTAAATGTCCATGATTTAAACATTGCAATCAGAAGATAAGATTGTTTATATTAAGCATATGAATAAGCTGTACTGTTTACAAAATAAACTACAAAGGGGGCCAGAGATTTAGCTCTGTGGTTCCAGCGCCTGCCTTGCAAGTGCAAGGTCCTGAGTTCGATCCCCAGTAACCACATACAGTGCTGGGCGTGGTGGCTCACGCCTGTCATCCCAGTACTCGGGAGGCAGAGACAGGAGGATTGCTGAGTTTGAGGCTTTCCTGGGCTACATAGTGAGCTCAGGGCCAGCCTGAACTACAAAGCAAGACCCTGTCTCAAAAATAAATAAATAAATAAATAAATAAATAAATAAATAAATAAATAAATAAACTACAAAGGTATCATTATATAATAGGTAGGTGGGATGTCAAAGAGTGGAATAGAAAATAATAAAAAGACAAATCATAAAGATGGAAGAATATTCTTATTCCCTTCTAATATACAATTTTATTTGCAATGGTTTCCTGGAAAAGCACAGTCAAAAAATATTAACTGGGGGCCAGAGATTTAGCTCAGTGGTTCCGGGGCCTTGCCTCCCAAGCGCAAGGTCCTAAATTCGATCCCAGTAACCACATACAATGCTGGGCATGGTGACTCACACCCACCAGCAGTCAATACAACATACCACAGTGCTGGGCGTGGTGTCTCACGCCTGTAATCCCAGCACTGGGGAGACAGAGGCAGGGGATTACTGAGTTCAAGGCTTGCCTAGGCTCCATAGTGAGCTTAGGACCAGCCTGAACTACAAAGCGAGACCCTGTCTCAAAGAAAAAAAATATATTAACTATAAAATTTCAAGAATGAATAATACACCAATTTTATAAAACTTCTATTATAGGCCATTCCTATAATTAGTTTTTCACTGTTATTAATCACTTATTATACCAAATTATGAAATTAAACTATCGGAGTTTGAATAAATAAAAGCATAGTATATATAGCATTGTAATTTAATTTTATTATAAATACTGTCTTTAGTATTTGGCAATCATTAGATATCTTTGAATGTATTTTCTATTAGTTGGGGGAAAAGATTGTTGTTTAAAAATAGAGTATACATATTAATATTTGATTCATTATTTTGGAGCAAAGACAATTTCCACATCTAAAGGGAGATATTTTGTGTTAAGAAAGTATTAAAGCCCCACTCATCTATGAAGTGAGTGCAAACATTTTTCATGAAATTAGAGGAAAACAAACCCAGGAGTCTTTGGTGTTACAAAATACATTATTTAAGTGATGAAACTGTGTTGAAGCAGCAGGGGTATATTTCTAGAGTGAAAGGACCATTCTCTTAGAATGTTCACAACTTTCTTTGGTCTGGTCACCCTAAAATGGCTTCTGGCTCAGAGCTAAAATTTCCTGAATCAAAAAGAATTCTAATTAGTTAACGTGAGTGCATCTTTAAATTTTGAGGCCAATACTCTAAAGATGCATGCAATGATTAAATTTTTGCTTTCTGTACCTTTAAAGCTAAATTTGGCTGTTTCACTGCTACAGAATGTCTAATTAACGTCTAGATGAGAATTCTCTTCAAATAACTACATCCCAGAAGACAGTAACCAAAACCCTAAGTAAGGCCCTTTTTAGCAATTCCAGAAGGAGTATTTCCAACTAATTTTTAAAAGTCTTAATGACCTATCATTTGGTTTTCTGGCATTTCCTATGAAAACCCAAGTGCCATTAAAATCGAGATTTAAAGATTAAAAAAAATAGAATGCTGGGCGTGGTGACTCACGCCCACCAGCAATTGATACCACATACCACAGTGCCGGGCGTGGTGGCTCACGCCTGTAATCCCAGCACTCGGGAGGCAGAGATAGGAGGATTGCTGAGTTTGCGGAGGCTTGCCTGGGCTACATAGTGAGCTCAGGGCCAGCCTGAACTACAAAGCTAGACCCTGTCTCAAAAAAAAAAAAAAAAAAGATTAAAAAAAAAAGAATAACTTTTACAAATTGTTGTGGTAATACTAATATGGAAGCACCTAACAATAAGTTTCAAAATACATAAAGCAAAACTTTTGGAGTTATGCAAAATATATACTTGAAGACTTCAACATGCCTCGATAATATGTGAAACTAATTAACGGAAAATCAGCAAGAATGTAGAAAACAATGAATAACATTATCTACTAAGTAGATTTGTATGATGCTTCATGTAACAGAAGAGATAACATTTTTTCCAAGTATACATAATTGGCAATATCCTGACTAATAAAACAAGGCTTAAAAATTTATAGTAATTGAAATTATACCAAAAAATGTTTCATATATAATGGAATGAAATTGGAAGTTAAAAACTAAAAGTTAATACTTATTATAGAAATGATATTAATGCCACAATAATGTTATACTTAGCACAATTAAATAAAAAATAAACAGCAAGCAAAACAAATGTTATCAAGGATGTGGAGAAAGAGCAGCCTTCATACTTTGCTGTTTTAGTTGGAAAGAGTAGTATCCTTGAAAGATAGTTTGGCAACTCTTAAACATTTTTTAACATGAAGCTACTATATGACCTAGTCATTATGTACCTAGGAATCTTGCCAAGAAAAGTAAAATATTTCTTGTTTTTTCCACGTTAATGTTCAGAGTGACATTATTTATAGTCTAATCCAAAGTCTACAGTTATTGAACAAGAAAAAAGTAATATATCCACATCATAGAATGTTATTTGACAGAAAAAATGTGCTACAGCATAGGTGAACATTAAAAACGTTATCTTAAGTAAAATAATCTGGACAACATTTTACATATTGTCTGATTCAATTTGTATGGTATTTCTGATATAACAAAATCTATACAAACATAAAAGTTTTATAATCATATTGTGAAGAAGAATGGTTATGTAAATATTGTAAATTAATTACAAGTGACAAAAGAGTTCTTTCTGAGATGATAGCAATGTTCTACCACTGGATACAGTCATGATTACGAAATTATCAACATGTGCTTATACTATTAAATTGTAAAATAGTGAAACATTTTCTGGCATGTGAGTGATGCTTGAAAAAGGGACTAACTACCAACTATAGTGAAATATTTATTTCATATGTCTAACAAAGCATTTGTATCCAAAATAAGTAAATTACCCTCAAATTCACAAATAAGACAGATGATAAACAAATGAGCTGAAAACTTGAGCAATATAACTGAAGGAGATAAACATATGGAAAATAAAGATGTAAAGAAAAAATCAGTATCATTCTTTAGAAAAATACAAATTAAACTCATAATGAAATGTCACCACATATTTTTTATAATGGCTGAAAAACTAAGAAAATATGATATGTGGATAAGCTGTGATTAGAAGCCTTATACATGGCTGGTAGGAATAGCAAGCTCTAGAAAGTTATTTGTCATTGTTCTATAAAGTTAAATTTATACTTTATGAACATGTAATACCTCTCCTGAGTGGTTACCCCAGAAAATAAAAACAAACATGGTTTGTTCCCAAAAGCTGATAAAAACTAAATGAATGTCTTTTGAAAGATGAATGGATAAACAAACTGTTGTACTGCTTTACAATGAAAATACTACTCAGTAATATGAAAGAATAAATTAATATGCAACATCTTGAATGCATCTATGATAGTGGGTGAAACAAGCCTGAAAAAGCTATGATTCTGTTTATATGATCTCACTGAAAATACAAAACTGTAGTGCCAGAGAACAGATCAGAAGTTCCCTGGGACAAGAATTGCATAGGAACAGACAATACCAGGAAGCTTCATGACTCGATAGAATTGCTACACATATCTGCTATATGCTCTAGGTACCTGTGCTAGTATTCCAAAAGTTTGATGTACACTGAGAGCTCATGTAATAAGAAATAAAGGGGAAAGCAGATCATGATAATATACATAATAATTTCAGTTATAGGTAGGTAAAATGTTTCGAGGCCGAAGGATTAAAATGAAGTCCATTGTTTTTTACATTTGAGATAATATTCTGTAGATGAATGGTAAATACAGATTTTTGTTTAACTTGTGTGAAGCTTATATTTACTTGCATTTCATAGAACTCTCTTTCCTCACTGATTAAATTCCTTGAATTTAGATATTCAAGAGGAACAAATACATTCATCTCTCATTTTCTGTTTTTTTTTTTTTGTCATATGGTTTTAATCCTAACTCAAAATGTAGAGCAATGTGCATTGAAGCCTGGCATTCACCTAGTGCAAATCTCTCACTATATCCTCCCTGGTCAGAATCCTTTTCCATTCTATTTGGAACTGGCAAAGACTGAAATCTGATCTTTTATTTGCTACCAATAATCTGCTTTTTTTTTTTTTTTTTTTTTGAGACAGGGTCTCACTTTGTAGTTCAAGCTGGCCCTGAGCTCACTATGTAGCCCAGGAAAGCCTGGAACTCAGCAATCCTCCTGTCTCTGCCTCCCGAGTGCTGGGATGACAGGCGTGAGCCACCACGTCGGGCACTGGGGTATGTGGTATTGATTGGTGGTGGGAGTGAGTTACCGGGGACTGAACTCAGGACCTTGCGCTTGGGAGGCAGGTGCCAAAACCACTGAGCTAAATCTCCGGCCCAATAATCTGCTTTTCTTAAAAAATTGTTTATTGGTCCATTTTAGGAACACATTATGATCACACTCTTGATTGAGAATTTGTACCTGTACATGATATATCTTGATTTTTTACTTTTTCCCATTTCCCTGCCCTCCCTTCAACCCCTATCCCCATACACATAAGATTTGTTTTTTCCTTTTTACCATCAGTTTTTTCTTTCTCTTCTTTTCTTTCCCCCACCCATTTCCTTTTTCCCTTTGAGCATTTACTGTCTATTTCATGATACCTGTCAGACATACTGGACATCATTTGCACTTTCAGTTTCTCAACAATACAGTGTTCTTCATCTCACTTGCCTCACGTGAAAACATGAACACAAAGCAAGATTGAGGATTGTGTTAACACTTTTAACAACCGTTTAGCTTTCTGAGAAATCTGACAAACTAATACATGCAGATGAGCTAGTAGCTGGACCTGGTTTTCCATGCTATAGAGGTGATATGTGTATTAGGGTATCCCATCAAAGAACTTTGTTAATCAATTTATCTAATATCTCTCTTAGCTCTAACGAACACAGAGTTGTGTACACTCATAATATGTACTCACACTGAGTCTGTATGATAGTATTCTGTCATCTCCTTTAGAGAGTGAATAGGGCAATTTTAAACCAGAAAATATTTTGTTAATATAAGGAAACAATTAACTCACTTAAGTAACCAATAAATACTTGAAAGGATGAGAAGATGAACAGTCATGAGGCAGCTTTAGCAGGAGCTCATGTTCCCCTATTATTTACATCTTCCACCTCCACTGTGGCACCAAGCACTGTGTGTCTGGTGAGGTGCTTCAATGTGCTCTGTATGTGCATGGGAGCCTTATTTTTTCACTAGAGTTATTAATCACTGAAGATAGACAATCTGTCAAATCCCTAAAGTAGGGTCTGCTGCTTTGTCTTTAATAACCTTCATAATTGTTATAATTAACCACAGTCTAGAATTATACTTAAATCGTGTCTCACTGGGGATCAGTTAAAGAATACTATATCACTGCTCCAACTATCTGGGATCCCAAACACAAGGTGCCTTTCTCATTTAACTTTAATCATGGGTGCTCTTAATGTGGCTGGGCCCTGATTCCTGTAGCCCACCCTTCACTTTGAGCTCTGGTTTCAGGAATGGGCCTCTTGTTTGGATTCACCAGTGGTGCCAATCTGTCAGGCTCGGTTCTTTCTCTGCTTCTACTTACAAGCACTGTCATGGCTGAAGCGAAACATCAGCTGCTTGTTCTTCTTAGACCTGAAAGGCAACAGTTCACTAAGAAGTTATCAGCACCACCTGACTTCTCTTCCGGTTTCCCATATCCCAGAGTTCTTATGTCCTCATTGTACCAGTGTCTTGTCTAGAGGACTGTACTGCTCCCTCAGTCTTCAGGTCACCTAACTCCTATTTTAACCCTCTTTTTGTGTCTTCCATAGCTCATCTTACAGGAGTAGAGGGGTGGTAGTTTCAATTATACTTTTTGATAAGTAATTACCATTTTCAATCTTAATGTTTCCTTTTCCTCTTATGTCTTTAAAAGATTTTTTTTTGAAAGACAGAAAAAATCAGAGGCCCTCATGTCCTTTTCTCCATTGTTTTATGTTTCAGGGTCATTTACAGGATCTATGAGTTCTAAAAAATAGAAATATAAATGTCAAATAACACACACTAGGAAGATTTTTACACAGTGAGGGTGTGAGTTTTGCAGTTCAAAATGATGTCTTCAAATTTCTCTCAAATGAAACACAAAACTCTGCCCCTGAAGCAACAGCGTTCTCTCCCACATAAAGAGTTTTATGATTAGAATAGTTCTGATTTGCAGAGAATATCTTTTTCTTTCCAAAGGATTTTGATGTGCCTCCTATTTAAGCATTATTCATGCTAGCAGAGAAATTAAATTCCTGAAATCCCATTTAAGGCTGGGGATGGGCGGAGGCGAGCAGGGGATTTACCCGCTGAAGCTGAAGTAGAAAACACAGAGCATGACTTGCAGCTGTTCGGCTCTGTCTTAAACAAGAAAACAAGCCTCCTAACCAGCCACCACCAAACACCTTTCACTTGGTTCCCATGGCAACACCTCTATCCTCTGGTGCCCATGATGTCTCTAATGCCTCCGACTAGTTGGATTCATTGGCACCTGCTCCCCTTGCCAGCTCTTGTCAAAACTTATTAGAATGAGAATCTTTTACAATAGTACTAGTGGAAGGAGAAGGAAAATGCATTTTCTTCACTAGAGATCTCTTTCATCTCCCAGACAAACCAACATACTCAGCTTCCTGTGAAGGGGAGGACTTGCGTGGCTCATCTTGTTGTGCCCCAAGAGATGTTCATACTAGCAAGCACGTAGAAGCCGGGACCCAGCAAAACATGCCCCTCTGAAAGGATCTCATTTCTGATGCTTTACAAGGGAAGGAAAGAGTTAGTACAACGAGCCCATGTTCTGGTCCTTGAGATACCAACAGCCAATGAGGGCAGTAACTGGTGATGTAATGCTCTAAACTCCACCGTCCATGAGGATTTGAGGATGGGGATTTGTGGGGGTTCGGATTTTCCTCTGGCCTATATTGAACTAGATTTCTCTCTCAAGCTATTTATGTCTCGTCACTTAAGTTTCGGTTTTCTCAAGAATGCAGGGATGCTGTTTTTAAGACAGGATTCAGAGAAGAGCCAGACAAGCGGGATGAAACAGCAAGCGTGACAGCAAACTTTTTGCCTCTAATCCTCTGTTGAGGCTTCTGAGGCTGAGTGGGGGGTTTTCAAGAGATCCCTTTTCCTTCTTCAACCTGAGATCTCCTGAAACCTGAAGCAGCACAGATGCGCTGCGTTTGTCAGTCACATTCTCTCTTCAGGTAACCTCCAGTGCTAATGTGGAATCAGAAGTTCCACAGTTTGGGGATAGACACAGTCTCACTTTTCCGGGATTTCCCGGAAGCAGCGCTTCCGGTACCCAGACTGAGAGAGGTCCTGGCTGCCACTCTCAAAGAAACTGAGCTCCTACTGAGTAAAAGGGTGTCTTCGCTTTTCCAATGGGCTGCAGTTCCCACACTTACTGCCCTACCGTTGTTTCTTCTGTGGCCTAAAAGAAAAGCACCATTATCTACAGAAAATTAGAGAAAGAGAATATGCTGAAGATTTCATTAGTGAATGGGTGAAGGGGTTTACATGCATTTCACTGAAGAATAAAATTAGGTATGTGATGTTTCTTGCTCATAAGCAACTAGATCTCTTGGGCTCCTCTTCCAGAGATTTTTCAGGGCCACAACCTCCCTGAGATTATTACACTAATTTCTCTTTTATGTGTTGGAAATAACTGGTTTTGTTATTACTTCTTTCCCCAAACTTACATGATTGCATACACGAAGTATATTTAAGAGTGGGAAAGACATTATATTGAGGATAGATTTTCTTTGCACTCAGCAAACACAGAATCAATTACTGGTTAGGACTCAAGATTTTTAGAAGAAATTTGGTGTTGTAGAAACAACATTTTAAAAATTAAATTTACTGTAATCCCAGAACTCGAGAGGCAGAGACAAGAGGATTGCTGAGTTTGAGGCTTGGCTGGGCTACATAGTGAGCTCAGGGCCCGCCTGAACTATAAAGTGAGACCCTGTCTCAAAAAAAATTAAATTTAAAATAAATATGTATTTGTTAACATGTATTTTTAATAATACCAATGATCTACTACTGCTTTTTTTGCCAAGTTGGTAAATTTATTAACTGACCATTGTAATATTGGTACATTTTAAGAAAACATTATGGTCACATTCATTACTGTTAATTTATACCTATACATCTTATGTCTTGATTCTTATTTTTCCTTTGCTTATCCTTGAAACCTCCCCATATGTATAAACTTTGTTTCTGTTTTAGCCTTTTTACCATCAAACTTTTAGTAATAGAAACTATTTTCTACAAACACACACCTGGGTGTAGACAGTTGAACAATTTATTAATGCTATTTCCAAAAAGCAAATTTATACTTATAACTTTTAAAGTTCCTTTTTCTCAAGTACTTACTTCATAACAAAAATTTAGTACTCACCAGGCCTCAGTCACTGCAACATGCACACAACCACACATGAGTATGCACACTGCACGTTGCATTTCTTTTGCATCATATTTTCATCCTTGAATAAAGTTTTTTTCTTTTAATTTTCTTGTTTCTCTATCCATCACCATTGATTCTGAACTCTTTTTGAAAAATACACAATATTACTAAGCTTACTTTCATGAAGAATAATGTGCTAAAAAGTTAATTCTACCAGTTTTTCTTAGGGGGAGGAGCTTCCTTCCAGAAACCCGTGTTCAGTCAGTGTTCTCTGATGGCTGCTTCATGGCAGATTCAGTTCTGTTCTTGGAAGCCCTGTCCCATTATCTGAGAAATGTCCTTTCTATTTTTGTTATCAAACTACCCTTTCTTCTTTTGACTGAGTCATCTCATGAAAGTACTTTGTTTTCTTCCCAACTATATTTTAGAATCATCCAGTGGACTAAAACATCCTCCTGGACTTTTAGATATGGACTATATTTTATCTATATCTATATCTATATCTATATCTATATCTATATCTATATCTATATCTATATCTATATCTATTAGTTGGTAACAAAATGATATCAATGATATTGGGCCTTCTAATTAATAAATACAATGTATCTTGCTATAGTTTGGATTATAAATGCTCCTAACAGGCCTGTATGTTACTGGCCTGATACATAGGTTGGGGCTCTGGGGAGGATCTGGCGTCTGTGGAAGGTTGAACACAGTGTTATATTTTCAGGAAACAAATAGAAGGTATCCCATCAAAGACGGTAGGGTGATCCTCGCTTCCTTTTGGTCCTGGAGATGAGATGAGGGTTTGCTCTGCATGGGCCCCAGACACATGTGCTTCTTTGCAAAGATGTGAATCAGTTACGAACTGGAACCTCCCAAAACGTAACCCAAATAAATCTATCCTTGTTGTAAGGTGACTATCTCAGATATGTGTTGTAGTAATGGGAAGCTAAACAACATATGTATCTATAATTATTTAACTATCCTGTAAAGGTGATTTTTTTACATCATCATCATTGTTTTATAGTTTTCAGCATAATGGTATTTCTTGTTTCATAAAATGTATACCAAATATTTGCATAGCTCATGATTTTTGGAGATTTAATGAATTTTACTGTTGAATTGATTTCAATTTTCAGTCATTCATTGCTAGAATACTGAAATTGATTTATGTTTATGAACTTGGTAGCCTTAGGAGCTATAAATGCCTTTATAAGTTCTATTAGACTTTAAACAAATATTTTAGTTACTTACATAGATATATTTTATTTATTGATATACATTTACTACCTATATAAAAATTATTCCCTTTCCTTATTATTCTGGCTAGAACTAGAACCATCCAGTAGAATTTTGAATAGGAATTAAAAATAATGAATGCAGGGCCGGGGATTTAGCTCAGTGGTTCCAGCACCTGCCTGGCAAGCACAAGGTCCTTGGTTCGATCCCTGGTTACCACATAAAACAATTCTGGGCTTGCAATCAGTACTACATACCACAGTGCCAGGAGTGGTGGCTCACACCTGTAACCTCAGCACTCAGGAGGCAGAGGCAGGATTACTGAGTACGAGGCTTGCCTGGGCTACATAGTGAGCTCAGGGCCAGCCTGATCTACAAAGTGAGACCCTATCTCAAAAAAGAAAAAAAAATAATGAATGTGTGTTTCCTTGATCTTATATGAAGAGGGCTCAGTAACTCAACAGTAAACTTGGTTTTGGTTATATAAGAAAGCCGGTCTAAATAAATCAAATGAATTCAAGTGCAAAATGACAGATAAATGATAGAAAAAAGGGACGTAGAATTTTTTGCAAAAGAGAAGGGAAACCTAGAGATGGAGAGGGGAGGAAAGAGGGGAAACAGAAAGGAATAAAAAATAAATTAAGCTGTGTTATGTACATATTTCACCACTTCATAATGAAGGCGATCAGTATGTACTGCAAATGTTGCTATAAAAATGAAAATGGAAAAGCTCTACACTAAGTCTAGTTTGTTTAGTTTTGTATG
>PVIC010020149.1:0-29834 GCA_004025085.1 Thryonomys swinderianus | reverse complement strand
TTTCTTTCTTTCTTTCTTTCTTTCTTTCCTTTCTTTCTTTCTTTCTCCCTCTTTTCCTTTTTCCTTTTCTCCCTCCTTCCATCCTCTCAAGTGAAAAAAAATGATAAATCAGTAAGTTGATGTACATAATAATTAGCTTGATTTTGTTTTTCTATAATGTATACAGAAGTGCATATATCAAAACATTACACTACAAGCCTTAAATATTATTACCTCTAAATTAAAATAAAATGAAAAATAGAATATCTTATTATAATTAAGGCTTATGAGCTTAAATCCTACCTCTCTATTCAATGAGGAATAAATTTAGTAATGATCTTCAAATAATTGATCCATGACCTTATGGACATATGACTTTCTTACAATAACTCATTTACATTGACTGGTAATGTTTAGTAAAAACTGTGTGTCCCAGTTTATATAATCTATTTGCATAATGTGGTAAAAATCATGGTCAGTAGACACAATAATATCTTGCTGGCACCCATGAGAAAGTTTCTATCATGTGTCATAATGATCAACATTTATATAAATTTTCTTAAAAATATTCAAAATACCATAGCACAGTTTCATTAGACAGCAGACTCAGGGGCCTAAAAGGAAGAGCTTCAAGTTGAAAGCACAATAATATAATGAAAGCCTTGGATTAGCTTGCAGTTTCAAGATAGCTGATAATTGGGTGGAGATGTAGCTCAGTGGTTCCAGCGCCTGCCTAGCAAACGCAAGGTCCCTGCTTCAATCCCCAGTAACCACATTCAACAATACCAGGCATGGTGACTCATGCCCACTGGCAATCAGTACCACGCACTACAATGCCGGGCATGGTGGCACACACCTGTAATCCCAGCACTTGGGAAACAGGCAGGAGGATTGCTGAGTTCGAGGCTTGCCTGGGCTACATAGTGAGCCCAGGGCCAGCCTGAACTACAAAGTGAGACCCTGTCTCAAAAAAAAAAAAAAAAAAAAAGGAAGATAGCTGATAATTAAAATCATCTGAAAGTTTTAAAAATTTAGAATCTCAAGCTCTGTCCACAGAGATCATCGAGTAGCTCTTTTGCAGAGCCTGCAAATTTATTTATTTATTTATTTATTTATTCATTCATTCATTCATTCATTCATTCATTTATTTATTTATTTATTTGGTACTGGGGATCGAAAATCTTTTTAAAAACTTCCTAGGAGCCGGGTGTGGTGGCTCACGCCTGTAATCCCAGTACTCGGGAGGCAGAGACAGGAGGATTGCTGAGTTCGAGGCTTGTCTGGACTACATAGTGAGCTGAGGGCCAGCCTGAACTACAAAGTGAGACCCTGTCTCAAAAAAAAAAAAAAAACTTCCTAGGAATTTCTAGGACTCAAATACATTGGGAGTGTACTGGTCTAGGTTATGCAGAGATGCATAATCATAGGTGCATGTTCTCAGACTTCTGTTCTTTAAAAAAATTGAGTCCTGGCGGGTGTGGTGGCTCATGCCTGTCATCCCAGCACTTGGGAGGCAGAGGCAGGAGGACTGTTAAGTTCGAGGCTTGCCTGGGCTACATAGTGAGCTCAGGGCCAGCCTGACCTGCAAAGCGAGACCCTGTCTCAAAAAAAAAAAAAAAAAGACAATTGAGTCCTGAATTCAAGCTTTTACAACATAACAGTATCTCCAAAAATGATTCTGTGTTTATAAGGCAAGCAGTATCTCATTGCAAGAGACTTAATTTTATGTCTATGACATTTATTCTTTCTTTAAATTTGAATCTTTATTGGTATTTTATATCTACACATCACGATCACCTAATTTTGAGAATTTGTACTAGTATATGACATAATTTAATTCTCATTTTTCCCATTCCCCCAACCACCCTACATCTCTATATACGTAAGCTTTGTTTCCCTTTTTTATAATCACCATATTTTTCCCCTTGTTACTTACCATTACATCCCATTTCCCTTTGAATAGTTTATATTTCACAATATCCATCATACATTGTAGAACTCATTAACATCTTTGCTTTCTCCTACCAGAGAACAGATATCATGTTGACACATCTGTGACCTATTTATTTCACATATGAATATGTCTTGAAGGTACATGCATTTAAGTATAAATGGCTCAAACTTATCATTCTTTATGGCAGAGTAATACTCCATTTTATAGAAAAACCACATCTTCTTTATCCAGTCTCAAGTTGATGGGCATTTAGTTTGCTTCCCAGATTGAGCTGTCAAAAACTGAGCTGGTATGAACATGGGTGCATATATGTCACTGTGATATGAATCTTTTAATTCTTTCATGTACATACCTAGTAAATTCATGTTTTTGTTGAGTAGGCATCTTCTATGAGATACTTCTTTCAAATCCATTATACTTTATTCAGATGTTTTATTGATATATGTTTTCAACACATTCATTTTAGGCAATTTGTATGTAAAATCTTGATCATTTTAAGCCCCATAAGCCTCTCTTCCCCTTCTATCATTCCCTCACATTTCCAAAAAGTCTGCCTTCTCTTTATTACTATATCTTCATTTTTCTCCTTATTGATATCTTGGATTTCTCATATAAGTAAAACCATATGATACTTAACCACTTGCATCTATCAAGATCCATCCATTTTCCTAAAAATGACTTGAATTCATTCCCCTTTATGGCTAAGTAAAATTGAATGATGTTTGTGCCCCATATTTTCCTTATCCATTCATCTATTTGTGGAGTTCTAGGCTGATTCTATGGTTTAGCTATTGTGAATTGCATGGTTGTAAATAAGAGTATGCCTGTATCACTAGAATATGATGCTTAACTCCATCGAATTCAACAACGTTCTTATACACCAATAACAAAGCTGTCGAAAAAGAAATTAGTTAAACAGTCCCACTGATGGTAGATTCAAAAACTTCAATATGCAACCTAACCAAGAGGTGAGAAAACTTTCTAACAAATCTATGGAAAACATTGAAGAGGGTATATAGAATGGAAAGACATCCCCTGTTTGTGGATAGACATGATTAATATTGTCAAAGTGCTCTATTAGACAAAAATAATATATAGCTTCAAATAATTCCAATCAAAACACCAACATTCTTTAAAGAACTAGAAAAAAAATCCTAATGTCATATAGAACTAGAAGAGACACTAAAACTATTCTGATAAAAAAAAATGCAAAACTTGGGCCAGAGATTTAGCTCAGTGGTTCCAGCACCTGCCTTGCAAGCGCAAGGCCCTGAGTTCCATCCTGGTAACCACATAGAATGCTGGGCATGGTGACTCACACCCACCAGCCATCAATACCACATACCACAGTGCTGGGCATGGTGGCTCACGCCTGTAATGCCAGTACTCAGGAGGCAGAGGCAGGAGGATTGCTGAGTTGGAGGCTTGCCAGTGCTACTTAGTGAGCTCAGGGCCAGCCTGAACTACAGAGTGAGACCCTGTCTCAAAAAAAAAAAAAAAAAAAAAAAAAGCAAAACCAAAGGCATCACAGTCCTGGATTTGGAAATACATTACAAGGGAATAATAATACAAGCTGTATGGAAATGTCACAAGAACAGATGTATAGAACTGTGGAATAGAATAGAAGACAGACTAACAACACTTTTTAATTTTAGCCATCTAATTTTTGAGAAGGGAGCAAAAAACTTGCTAGAAAAAAGAACATTTTTAGCAAATGGTGCGGGGAAAACTCATTATGCAAATGGAGGAGGAAGTGATAAGATCATGTTTTTCACCTTATACCAGCATCAAATCAAATTGGATCAAAGACTCAGCTCTAACAACTCTGAAATTGCTGGAAGACAAAATATGGAAAAATCTTAAAAATCTGTTTTTGAATTAAATGAAACTTTTTGGTATTCTGTTGGATTTATGTAATCTTTTATGTAATCTTTGGTTTGAATCATTCAACCTAAGTTTAGAAGAATAGAAAAACAATAGTAATGATTATATATATAATTGTTTGGCTCATTAGAACAAAAGAAAATACTAAAAATGTTTCATATAGAATTTACTATGAACTACATATATCTTCTAGATCACCAGAATATTAACCAAGTAAAGATAAACTGTTCTTATAGTCTCTTGTTCTGGTCTGGAATATTAATAACAAAAACCGTACATTTTTCTGTGATGATTTTGCTTAATTTTCTAATATTAAGCTTATTCTATAACTGGTTTATGTTCAAATTGTAACTCCATGTATAAGAAGAAAACTCTTCTGAAATCCTGTCATCTAGAGGAATACTATATACTGAAATTTTCCATCCATCTATCCATATATATATATATATATATATATACACACACATATATTATATATGTTATACAAATATCATACATGTGTGTTGTTAATAGTAACTTCCCCTCTCTCATATATGCAACTATCACATATATATTAAAAAACTCATATGGCATTATATATATTGTTTAAACATTAAATCATATGCATTTTCTATGCAATTAATTCTTTAAATACCATTTTCAGAGTTCTATTTTAAAAGTAAGTGGTGGCTCACACCTGTAATCCCAGCACTTGGGAGGCAGAGACAGGCGGATTGCTGAGTTTGAACCTTGCCTGGGATACATAGTGAGTTCAGGGCCAGCTTGAACTACAAAGTGGGACCCTGTCTCAAAAAAAAAAAGTAATATATACTCACAAATTAAAATATGTTAAATTCAGAAGTAGGGGATTAGACACATTTCCTTACATTTGGTTACTATTAAATGTTTCTCTGTAGTCACCCTGTTTTAAGAGTCAACCAGTATTTGACATTTTGATCAGTATCTGACATGGAACAGTTGTTCATTTATTGTTAACAATTACTGTTTATGATTCAGAAGTGTTTTGGTCTCTTTATATTAATAGGTTACTAATACTTTACTTAGATTAACAGATAACATACTTCTTATTTTTCCTTTTAAAACAGCAAGGTTGACTATCTGTAGATATATGAATACAGAAAAATATAGTTCCTACATGCTAGTCTGGAAAATATAACTTTATATCATAAAAAGTCAAAGGATCAAAGATGATTTTTAATTCTTAATTGGAAACAAACTGCCATTAAATTACTGATGTAAAGGGCACTTAAATTTCATTAGCCAGTTACAAAAAGGAAACAAGAAAGAAAATAATTAGAGCTGAAGTGAAGTTATTAAACTTTGTTTCAATAAAATCATTTCCTCAGAGCCTATGGCACGAAAAAATTAAATGTAGAAAGGTTACAGTTCACAATGACACCTTCAGTGTTGATATTTCAAAGTAAACAATGCATTGCTGAAATCATACCTCAAAATTATCTGTAATATTTTAGCAGCCAAAAGCATTTGAATTTTAAGTATTGAACAAGTAGATAAATTGACATTGTATGTGGATTTAAGAAAATTTAGTCACTTTGATGAATTAAAATTCTATCTTTAAGCCTCCTGTTCTGTTTTTAAAATGGTTCTTTTGAAAATAATATCAAGATTTTGATTCCTCTATTTTAAGGAACTACATCAAGAGAAAAGTGGGATATTGTTATTATTTATTTATTTATTTATTTATTTATTTATTTATTTTGAGACAGCGTCTCATTTTGTAGTTCAGGCTGGCCCTGAGCTCACTATGTAGCCCAGGCAAGCCTTGAACTCAGCAATCCTCCTGCCTGTGCCTCCCAAGTGCTGGGATGACAGGCGTGAGCCACCACACTCGGCACTGTGGTATGTGGTATTGACTGCTGGTGGGCGTGAGTCTCCACGCCCAGCACTGTATGTGGTTACCGGGGATCAAACTCAGAACCTTGTGCTTGCGAGGCAGGCGCCGGAACCACTGAGCTAACCCTCCGGCCCTGGGATATTATTCTTAATTACTGGTGAATACTCTGGACACTTTCATTGATAGTCTAATTTATTTTATCCTTCTCCATAAGATTTTAAAATAAAAATTGTTTGGAATCCTCAGAATAGACACTGTCATAAATGAAACCTGACAACTGGCCTATATCCAATGAAATGCTGAAAATATGTTACCTGGAATTTTAATGAATTTTCTAATTGGGAAAGGCATGGCTTTAGCTTTAAAAAGTCATGTGGTTTAGTACTTGAATGACCCTATGTTTACATGAATTTAGGTAAAAACTATAATTATTCATTAAAACAAATTTGAATTAAAAGCCTACGTTCACTTCTACTACAGCTAAAATATTTCTGAGGTATTATTGATATGCTTTAGTTATATGCTTTAGTCATATATTCATGGTTACATTTCCATATATAAAAATTGAAGTAAATAACCAACGTTAAAAGAGGCAATTATTTTAAAATACGGTGTTTTCAACAAACAACAGCCTCTGATTACACATATTCTTTCTCAATATAGTAGAGTATAATTAGTTTTAAATGTCTAATATTTTTAAGTTTAACCTTTTATTTAGCCTCACTGCTTTAGGTTATCATCAAAATGAGATTCTGAAAATATTTACAAAGAATTATAAAATGTTAGGAAAATTCACAAGATATGGAATGTAGCAGAAAAAAGAGAAAGCAGAATACAGCTGTGTGAAAAGTATCATTAAAGGTATGTGCCAATACAATCAGCTTATACAACACATCTTTTGTAGCCATGTTTCAACAATAGGATAGGGTGGGGATAAAACTCTTGAGAAATGTTATTAACTTACTAAATTGGGTGGGCCCTATGCCACAACAAACATAAAGCTAACAATTTTCTACAGTCACCTGATCACTCAATGAAAATTTCTTCTCATAACTTTATGTGCTTCTTAGATATAAGATTATTTTATGATTTCTAGTTATTAATAAATATTTGATATCTGATACCTAGTGTAGATAATTTCAGACTTGTATAACACATACTAGTTGGCTGTACTTTCTCTGGGTTTCAACAAAATTATTAATGTACAAAAATGTACTATGGAGCTAACTATAATTTCACAGAGAAAATGGTAATCTTAGGGAGATGGCAAATGTTCTCCTGAAAAACTCCAGGCAAAATAACATGAAAGTGTGATGAATAAATTAATATAATTTACCTTCTAGATGCCTACAGTGTTCATTCCTACTTTGGGTGGACAGAGAAGCAGGATATATGTGAGGGTGACTTTTAAAGACTCAGAAAACTTGAGTATGCTCAAGGCAATTATGGTAGAGTTGGATAGACTGGTAAATGAATAAGATACAGCACAATTAAGGCAATTATGGTAGAGTTGGATAGACAGGTAAATGAATAAGATACAGCACAATTAAGTGAGACACATAGAAAGAATATAAAATGACTCTAATTTAGCATATGCTTTAAGGAACACTTATTAGAAAGGGTTCCTAGTAAGGTCCTAATGGGAGCTGTGTTAATTTGTTCTGACTATCCTGACTAGTTTGTGTCTTTTCAAAATTCTGAAGAATAGAATTCCAAGATCAAGATATCAGTTCTTCTGAAACATCTCTTTTTTGTAGATGACCATCTTCTCTTTGCATATTCCTATGTCCTAATTCCTTCTTATAAGGATGGAAGTTTTATTGCTTTAGGACTTGGCCTATTACTTCATTTTAACTTAATCAACTCTTTTAAAGTTCCCATTTCCATATATGATCATTTTCTCTGGTGTTGGGTTTTAGTATTTCATCATATGAATTTTATAGGAAAAGGATTCAGTACATAATGGAGGCATTAACTATGCATTCACATAGTATGTTGGTCATTTTTCTTTTCACTGAGACAAAACACTCAACATTTGGATTTAAGAAGAAGAGAATTATTTTGCCTTACCGTTTCAGAGGGTTTAGTCCATAGTTGATGATACTGAGGCAGAAAGAGCATGGTGAAGAACACCATAGAGGGAAGCTTCTCAATTCATGGCAGCCAGGAACCAGAGAGAGAAGAGGAGGATTGGGGAAGAAGAATGCACCTTTCCTGGTCATGCCTCCAGTGACTCCCTGTCAGTCAAGCCATGCTTCTAACACTAGATACAGCTAGTGAGATCATCAGTGGACGAATCTATTGGTGAATATAGAGCCCTTATGATCCAGTCACCTTCTAAGAGCTTCATTTCTGAACACAGATCTGTCCAGCACATTTTACATCCAAACAGAAACTCACGATCATATATTTTTGCAGAATTTGTAAATGAAAATATTTTGACCACACATTTTTTTTTTCATTTTATTCTTTCCACCCTCTTTCCCTGGCAAACTATAATGGTCAAAGACACCTTAGGGATCTAGCTAAGGGGCAGTGGATCTGGAGATGATTTAGTTTGTTTATAATAGGAAATATTTATGTGTTGCAAATCACTTTCACTCTCATGTATTGCCCTAGAATAGGAGTAGGTAGGCTTACTCTTCCCATTTGCTGTGCCTACCTGTAGATGCAAAGTTGGAATCATGTTGTGATATAAATACGTATAGCTTTTTATACTAAAATTATGAAAGGAGTTTGAAATTTATGAACTCAAAAGCTTTTTTATGCATACGTTTTTCTATCATTAAATGTATAAAATCACAAACAAGGATATAGGTTCTCATTAACCAGTCTAATATTTTCTACTGCTAAGGAGTAGAGTAGGTAATATAATTTTTTTTTTGAGACAGGGTCTCGCTTGGTAATTCAGGCTGGCCCTGAGCTCACTATGTAACCCAGGCAAGCCTCAAACTCAGCAATCCTCCTGCCTCTGTCTCCCAAGTGCTGGGATGACAGGCGTGAGCCACCACGCCCAGCACTGTGGTATGTGGTATTGATTGCTGGTGGGCGTGAGTCTCCAGGCCCAGCATTGTATGTGGTTACCGGGGATTGAACTCAGGATTTTGCGCTTGCAAGGCAGGCGCTGGAACCACTGAGCCAAATCTCCGGCCCAGTAATATAATTTTTAAAAGACCATATTTTTCCATTTTGGAAATCATGCAAAATAGAATATAACTAGATTTCTGTTATTGTAAGGCACAGGTCTATTATAGCTGTATTATAAAACTAAATATGTTTGCATGTGGTAACATGCACAAGGCTTACTTATTAACAATTACAGAAAGTGCACTGGATTTTTTCCAAATATTTGAAGGACAGGCTAAGTATTTTTATTTCCTCTACAATTTGTAAAAATCATCATCATATGAAGAGATGACCCCCAGTAATTACCCAAAAGAATTGAATGGTTAAAGGTCATGCATTTAAATAACACTTTATTTTTCTTGATTTTAGGATATTTATTTTTTATCTTTTTGAAATATTGAATTTGTTATGATTAATTTCCTAATTTAAACAAATATTCTCTTATTTTCTTAGAGTTTTCAAAATTGTATAAATTCAGTCCCTAAAACAATTTCGATTTTCCCTTGTTTAGAAACTATTTCATTCTATCGCTTCTCGGCCTTTTGGCTAAGATCAAGTGTAGAAACTATTTCATTCTGAGATGATAAGATCAATAAAATTTTGAATAATCACGGAAAAATCACCAGTCATCTATGACAAGAAATTAGCCTTATTCTTTAACACTTAAATCACATTTGTAGAGATGATTTGTTTGCATGTATCTTGAATTTTTCTTCAATAATGTGAAATTTTCAGAACAGGGCCAAAATCAGCACTGTAATCAGAGCTATTAAGAATGATTAAACCCATCTAACACCAATAGACTGTGGCAAAACAATTTTGGCTGCCTCATGGCAGCAGTTTCCCACTAGTTTGCTAGCAACCTTTATTTTATTCCCAGCTGTAAGGAAGGAATTATGATAATTCTAAGTTAAGCCAGCAGTAGTCCTGTGATATCATGGAACTCCTAAACCAACTCTGGGGTAGCCTGAGATGCTTTCTAGTGGTGAGAAATAATGAAATGCCAGTATTTAACCTTCTGTTGTTCTTGTTCTTGTTTTGTTTTGTAGAACCAAGAGCACTTCCAATGAAGCAACTAACAAAATGAAAAAAAGAGTTTTGATGGCAGCTGTTCCTCTCAGCAAGTTCTTTTTCTCAATGTGTAACTACAAAGATGTATATTATATTCCAAAATACTTATTTTAATATTTAAAATGTTTTATTAATTTTCATGTATCATGGCCAAGTGGAATTATATCTTATTAAGCTATTTTAATGAAAGTTTTATTGAGATGCAGTTCACATATTTTACAACTTATAAAGTATATGATTCAGTTTTTTATATTAACAAAATTGTACATTTATCATAATTATAGAATTCCACAGTATTTTCTTCCTTTCCCAAATGTTCCCCACATCTATTAGCTGCAGCACTTCATTCTCTCATCCCAATTTCCAGGTAGCTTAACAACCCACTTTGCTGTCATTTTGTCTATTGTTGATATTTCATATATACTTAGGATAGACATTTTATATCTTTTTTTTTTTTTTTTTTGAGACAGGGTCTCGCTTTGTAGTTCAGTCTGGCCCTGAGCTCACTATGGAGCCCAGGCAAGCCGCCGCGAACTCAGCAATCCTCCCGTCTCTGCCTCCCGAGTGCTGGGATTACAGGCGTGAGCCACCACGCCCGGCATTGCGGTATGCGGTGTTGATTGTTTGTGTATGTGGTTACCGGGAATCGAACTCAGGACCTTGCGCTTGCGAGGCAGGCGCCGGAACCACTGAGCTAACCCTCCGGCCCAACATTTGATATCTTTTAGAATTGTATATTATTCAGTGTTTTGTGTCTGCTTTTTAAAGAAATGGTAGAATATTTTCCTCATTCATCCATGTTGTAGTAGGGTTTCTACTTCACTGTATCTCAGTAATATTAAATTGTATGTATATATCCATTTTATTTATAAATTTATCTTTTGTTTGACACATGGTTGATTCCACTTTTTTCCATAGTGAAAACTACCACTCTGAACATTTTTCTATATGTTAAGTATTTAAATACAAATAGTTACTTTTCTCATTGATGAAACAATATACCCAACACCCAAGATTAAGGGAGGAAAGGTTTATTTTAGATCAGTTTGTAGAAGTATCTTTCCAAATCTCCTGGCTTCAAAGCAGTGTAGCATGGAGGAGGTACACTGCAGAAGAGAAATAGCCCATAGTGTTGGAGGCAGAAGGCAGCAGTGGCAAACAAGTGCATGCAGCCTTCCTTCCCTCTGTCTATATCCCATCTGGGCTACAAGTCTACTGATTGGTGTCAACCACACTCAAATTAGAACTTCCATTGTTCACACACAGAACCATGTTTAATACAGTTAGCGAACTAATTTAGAACCACGCACCCTTAACCCCAGTATCACATGCCCTAGATCCAGTCAGTTAAGAAAAGTTTCATCTAAGGGTGCACAAGACTTTGTCAGGAGGTCCAGTTACCGGCCTAAGCATGGATTGCATGGCTTCCTTCCAACATATTAAAGGAAGTATGAGAGTCTGGGATCTAGAACTCTTAAGTAGGTTCTTCTGCATACAGATGTCTGAAAACTATTGAACTATATGTCATGTTACCTTCCATTAGGTACAAACTATATACTTCTTTATTTCATGATAGATATTAGTATCTTTGCTATCTTCCACTAGATTAAATGCAACATTTTAAAAAATATGCTATTATTGTATGCTAAAACTGTGATAAACACGAAAGATAAACTAAAAATGAAATTTAATGAGACTATTTAGATGTGGTAATTACTAAGATACATATACACATACATAGACACACCACACAGACATACATGTATCAGGCACAGAATTGTCATTTTAAAGCTAATTTGGTTGATTCATTTGTGAGTCCATAAACAGAAGCTCATTATGAGAAGCTAGATGTCAGTTTCCATTTGTTCATTAGGATGATTTAATAATGAGAATAACATTTTAAAATGTTAAATAATTATTGGCTAACTGAAGAATAAGAGCACAACAATAATTTGTGAAGTTTTCATGGGGTGATTCCTTAAATACATTTGATCTCATTTCAGAAGGAAAACCGCATACACATTCATGCTCTCAAGACACTGAGAATGCTGTATTTTGCATTATGACTAAGATCTTTTTGCAAGAGAAATGTACGATAGTCTAATTGTTATTGTAACCCAATTAAAATATGAGTAGAAAATGAATGCAAGTAATGAAAGAACCTACAGACCAATGACTGTAAATTCTCAGTCAGTAATTACCGAGGCCAGCTGCAAAGATGATCTCAGTGAAGCCCATTTTCTGGTCTTGTCATCTTTGTGTAGCACTTTCCCTAAAATGTTGGCCTGTGTGACCAATGATAAGTAAGAGAAGTGATGATTAAAAGAATCTGTGATTTTTTTTTTTTTTGAGACAAAGGGTCTCACTTTGTAGTTCACTATGTAGCGCAGGCAAGCCTCAAACTCAGATATCTTCCTGCCTTTGCCTGCTGAGTGCTGGTATTATAGGAGTGAGCCACTACATCCGGCCAAAAGAAGCTGTGATTCCTTATTGGGCATACTTTCATCCACTGCCTTTGTTTCTTGGATCAGACACTTTTGTGAAAAGATTTTATGGTGCAGCCTGTATGTTGCTGAACTTAAGGCCTTTTCCAGAATCTTCATGAATTAAGTTAGATGTGATTCCTTCAGCCTCCAGTGATTTCTTCAGAGACTACTGCCCTTGCTGATAGCTTCAACCTCATGAGAGATCTTGAACCAAGACTACCAGGTTGATGTGTCTCTGTATTTCTTTTTTAAAAATTTATCTTTATTGGTACATTATACAGACACATTCTAACAACAGTTGTGTGATGATTTTAAATTTTGTGGTAGTCCATAATACCATAGTATATAAATACATGTAGATCAAGAAAATATTACTAGATGTAAATGAAAAGCTCGGTTCAGATAGGATTTCTGAGGACAATTATTACCTTAAAATTTCACAGAGCTACTATAACAGAATATTTCTTATTGGGTAATATTGTACAAAACTGTAGCTCAATTGTTTTCATAAAGAAACAATATGGAATATTACTCTGCCATAAAGAACGATAAGTTTGAGTCATCTATACTCAAATGGGCATACCTTGAGGGCACAATAATAAATGAAATAAATAGATCACAGATATGTACATACAGTATTTTTTCTCTGGTGTGAGAATCTGAAGATGTAAATGAGTTTTAGAATGTATTATAAATTTTATAAAGTAGGAAATATTAAAAGGAAAAGGCATAGGGGAAAGAATTGAGGGGAAAGAAAAATATTATAAAAAATAAAAATAAAGAAAGCATGTATATGTAGGGGGTGGGGGCTTGTAGGGTGGGTAGGGAAATGGGTAAAAATGAGAATTAACTCATGTCATGTACTGGTACAAATTCCTAATGTTGAGTGTGATTGTTATGTGTATATAAAATGTACCAATTAATAATTCAATTTAAAAAAGAGGCAATATAAAATTTTGTGGACCAAATTCTGCCTTGATCATATAATGTGCACAATTTAAATTGTTGTTACCATTATTAATATAAATTAACTTCAAATGCTCGTTATAAAATAGGTGTTTTATATTTTACTTTTATATCTGCAGTTATTGACTATGATAAATTAAATTCTCATATTCTAGTAATAATTCTATGAAAGACCTACAATGTTTTATTTTTTCCTGTTTGTCTAAGTTCACATAGCTAACAAGTATCAGAACATAATATAAATTCTTTTCCACAGTCTGAGCTTATTAAATGGTGTACTGAAATAATTTGTGTGAAATTATTTCCCATATATTCTTTCTTAATTTTGGAACCCCAATCATTACAGTTATGTTTATATCTCAGACTTGGGAAGTGAATTATACTCCGCCTTCTAACGGAAAGCAGAAACATTCTGTATACTCTGAAAACTGCAATATTAGCTACCTTATTTTAGTGATCGAGGGACAAAACATAAAGAAATTACAATACTTTTTTTTTTTTTTTTGAGACAGGGTCTTGCTTTGTAGTTCAGGCTGGCCCTGAGCTCACTATGGTGCCCAGGCAAGCTGCCGTGAACTCAGCAATCCTCCTGTCTCTACCTCCCGAGTGCTGGGATTACAGGCGTGAGCCACCACGTCCGGCATTGTGGTATGCGGTGTTGATTGTTGGTGGGCGTGTCTCCACGCCCAGCATTATATGTGGTTACCGGGATCGAATTCAGGTCCTTGCACTTGCGAGGCAGGCGCCAGAACCACTGAGCTAACCCTCCGGCCCAAGAAACTATAATACTTGATGAAATATATTTTTATTTTGGCTTAAAGTTACCATTTTGTTATTCTGGAATAAATATCCCAGCATTCATTATAATTGTATTTCCTTACAATAATACTATAAAAAATTAGGAATTTTAATTTTAGAGTTGTTTTAGATTTGTAGAAAATTGAGCACCAGGTAAAAAATCCAAGGTGCCTCCTGTCAATGCACATGCACAATGCCCTGAACTATCAGTATTCTGCATCAGATTTGTACAGCTACTATATTTAGTGAACCTACATAAATAGATAATTATTATCCAAAGTCTGTAGTTTAGTTAACTGTTTCAATTAATTTGGTTAAAAACAAGGTGTATGATTATGGTATTGCATATTAAAAGTTTCTTTAGTTTTTGTAAGAACTACCAGAAAAAGGGCATGAAGGAAACTTAAATGCATGTTACTAAGTAACAAACTAGCTGCACGATTTTGCATTCTGATCCAATGGGTGAGAGCTGTGTTGCTCCACATTTTCATCAGTAGCTGCTGTTGTCAGTGTTTTGCATCCACCCCTTCTAATCAATGTATGGTGACATCTCATTGTTGTTTTAAGTTGCGTTTTCTTAAGAACATCTGATGTTTAATTCTTTTCACATGCTCCTTTGCTATCTGCATATCCTTTTGCTGAGGCAAATGTTCAAATTTTTTTTAATTGAATTCTTTTTTTTTTTCTTTTTTCTTTTTGAGACAGGGTCTGGCTTTGTAGTTCAGACTGGCCCTGAACTCACTATGTAGCCCAGGCAAGCCTCAAAATCAGCAATCCTCCTGCCTCTGCCTCCCAAGTGCTGAGAAGTCATCATACCCGGGGCTGTGGTATGCGGTATTGATTGCTGGTGGGTGTGAGTTACCACACCCAGCACTGTATGTGGTTACCAGGGATATACTCAGGCCTTGTGCTTGGGAGGCAGGTGCTGGAACCACTGAACGAAATCTCTTAATTGAATTCTTTATTGGTACAATTTATATACAGCTCACAATCACACTTAGCATTGGGAAATTTGTATCAGTATGTGACAGAAGTTAATTCTCAATTTTATCCATATCCCTACCCACCTACAACCCTCCACCCCCTATAAACATGTTATTTCTTTTTCTTTCCAAATCATATTTATTCTTTCCCCTCATTATGTTTCCCCACCATATTCCCTTTGAATATTCCCTATTTCATAAAATCTATCCTACATTCTAGAACTCATTTCCATCTACAGGTTCTCATACCAGAGAAAAAATACGGTATTTACATATCTGTGACCTATTTATTTCACTTACTAGTGTGTCCTCAAGGTGTATCCATCTGCACATAAATGAATGAAATTTGTCATTCTTTATGACAGAGCAATAATCCATTTTATAAAAAAAAAAGCACATCTTCTTTATCCAGTCTCCAGTTGATGGGCATCTGGGTTGTTTCCAAGATTGGGCTATCACAAACTGAGCTGCTATAACATGGGTGTACATACGTCTTTACAATATGATTCTTTTAATTCCTTCGAGTATATTCCTAGCAGGAATATCAGGGCCAAAAGGGACTTCTAATCCTAGTTTTCTGAGGAATCTCCACACTGATCTCCACAGTGGTTGTACAAGTCTACATTCCTACCAACAGTGGAGAAGGGTTCCTTTCTCCGCTCAGCCTCACCAGCATTTATTATTGGTTGATTTCACAATAGCAGCCATTTTTTTTGTGGAGTTAGATGAAATCTCAGTGTTGTTTTCATCTGCATCTCTCAAATGACCAGGGATGTTAAAGATTTCTTTATATGCTTCTTGGCTGCCTTGACTTCTTCCTCTGAGAAGTGTCTGTTCATTTCTGATGTCCATTTTTGAATTAGGTCTTTAAACTTGGGGGACTGATTTGTTTAAGTTCTTTATATATTCTAGATAATAGCCCTTTGTCTGAAAAACAGCTAGTAAAGATTTTTTCCCATGTTGTTGGTTGTCTTTTAGCGGTGCCAGTAGTTTCTTTTGCTGTGCAGAAGGTTTTTAGTAGGATGAGATCCCATTTGTTGATTCTTACTGCTAGTTCTCATGCTGTAGAGATTTTGTTCATAAAGTCTCTGCCTAAGCCAATATCTCTGAGTTCTACCTAATCTGTTTTGCAGCAGGTTTATCATTTCTGACTTAATGTTTAAGTCTCGAATCCATTGTGATTTTATTTGAGTACATGGTGAAAGAGATAGAGCTAGCTTTAGTTTTTGACAGGTTAAAGCCCAAGTTTTCCAGCACCATTTGTTAAAGAGGCTGTCTTTCCTCCACTGAGCATGGTTCCTTTGTCAAAGATAAGGTAGCTTACTCATTGGTTAAATCTAGATTTTCACTTTCTGTGTTCAATTTAAAAATTCTTTGTGTATTTTGGATAACTTCTTTATCAATTATGAGTTTGAAAATATTTTCTAAAGAGATGTGGAGATGTAAATTCATTTTTCTTCCAGAAATCAATAGTAATGTTAAAAACAGGAATTATAATCATAATAATAAAAGTAACAATTGCAACAAAAGAATTATGTCAGCTTTTGTAAAGCTCCAGACACTACTTATAACATCACATAGTTCTCATTTATTTCAAACACAACATACGTATCTCAATTACAAAAATGAGAATCCTGAGATCTGAAGATAAGCTTATTTAAACTTTCACACATATGTATGAAAAATAGGAAACTTAAAATGTGTAATAGTTTTTCTTTCAATTTTCTTTCATTCATTTTAAAATATCATTCTCTGTTAAATATCTATTTAATTTTAAGGTATGCCTTTGTTTTTCTTCGTTTGTTTGTTTTGTTTTTCTTTTTGTAGTATTAATGATTGAGCCTAGGACCTTCTTACTGAACTACATTTCACCCCTTTTTAACTTTTTTTTTTTTTTTTTTTTTTTAGATGAGGTAAGCCACTGTGCTGCCCAGGGCTGCCATTCTCCTGCCTCATCCTCTGGGAGTGCTGGCATTAGAGGCGTGAACCTGCATGCTGGAATTAAATTTTTATTAATTTTTGCTTACTTAGTTATATAGAATATCGGGTTTCAGTTTGGCACATTTGTACATGCAAGTAACAGATTTTGATTTTTTTCACCCTGTCACGTCCCTTTAAGCCTCAACTATCTTCCTCTCTCTAGTGGTTTGTATCTAATTTCAGGCCATCCCCTTCAATAGATTTTCTTAGTTTGCACACATGAAAGTAAATATGCAACATTTGTCATTTTGAATGTGGCTTATTTTGCTTAAGAGGATACTTTCCAGTTTCATGCATTTTCCTCCCAATAGCATAATTCTATTCTTCGTTATGATTCAGTAATGTCTCATTGTACATACATAGCACATTTTCATTATACATTTCATCAAAAGCTAACAATATAATGCTACTATTTGATTCAACTATGCCACTCCTTGGCATTTACCAGGAAGAATAAAAGTCAGCACACTATGGAGATATCTACATGCTCACGATCATTCATTCTTGACATTGCCTTTCACAGAACATAACTTTTAAATTTTAATGAACTCCAGTTTATTACTCTTATATTAACCAATAGTGCCTTTCATGTTGTATCTCAAAATCCACTATCAGTTTTCTGCTCATGGACACTGGCAAGGAGGCCTCATTGGACATTCTCTTCCCACAGCTATGATGTATAATTCAGAGTCTCAAAGAATGTGAACAGCTGCAGAAGCTGTTCATCAAGGGGCTAAGCTTTGAAACAATGGATGAGAGTCTGTGGCACCATTCCATGCAATGGTGACATTTGTGGACTGCATGATAATAGTTGGGGAGTTCCAAATACCATTCACTCTACGGACTTTGGGTTTATAACTCAGGCTAATGTACAGGAGTTGAATGCAGCCATGAGTGCAAGATTGGTCACACAAGGTAGATGAGGAAATTTGTGGAACAAGAGAGAGTGTCTCAACAGATAATTTGCAAAGACTAATCAGTCCCTACTCTACTATGAAAAAGATCTTGGCTGTTAAAATTAAAGAAGATAGTAAAGAATATTACTTATGAGATTATTTTGAGTCATACAGAAAATCAAAGTTAATGAAGTCATGGCCGAATGAGGCAGTGGAAGGAAGAGGTAATTTGCTTTTGTAAACTTTGACACTCATAACTATGAGTAAGATGGCAGCTCAGAAATACCAGATGGTGAATGGCCACAACTGAGAAGTGAGGACAAGCCTGTCCAAGTAGAGGTGACAGGTGTTTCCTTCAGCTAAAGAAATGGAAAGCATTCTGGAAGCCTTGCTGGTGTTCATGGAGTTGGTTAGAGTGGCAGTGAGAACTTTGAACATGAAGGAAATTTCACTGGTCATGTTGGCTTCGGTCTCAGCTGTAGTGGAAGTAGAAAAGGTGACAGTGAGCCTTGTTGCCATTCCAGTGATGGGCTGTTCTCTCAGCATAGGAAGAATTACAAGGTAGAGAGTCAAAAGGGAACTGAACAAAAGTATTCTAGAGCATAAGCACAAAGTAATATTTGTTGAAAAGTAGAAGCAAAAGCTCCCCGGCAGCTGAGCCTGGGAGGAAGACCAAAAAGCGCTGACCAATCGACTCTTTAGATGAGGGATTTTTAGACACAAAAATGACAACTAATCCAAATTGAAATCAATTTGGCTTTACAAGGGGCCAAGTGTGATGCAGAAATGAGCTTATAAGAACTTGTAGGCAGAGTATGTTGCAAGCACCAGTAACCGTAACTTCAAACAGCCAATCGAACTAAACCTTTATTTACTGAGCCTTCTTATGTTTTGACCTTGGTCATCGACATGTCCCTCAGTGAATCTCTCCAACACCTTCTTGGCTTGGCGCTTCCCTGGCTGCATATCCTGTCTGAGCTCCTTCTTTTGTCAGAACATTTCCCACCCTTCCTTACCCTCACTGGCCAATGTCGCTCTGAGAAATCTTCCTCTCCCTTATCGTAGGCAACTATGTTATCCACAAATTAACATAATTTCAGGGACGACTGGCCTCTCAAGAAAGTTGGTGAAAAATAAGACATCAGAATTGTGTGGCTAGAGGCACATCTGAAGAAGGCAAAACCTGAAGATAAAAATCACAATGGCCAGAGTTGCACATTTTGCTGTGGGATAATCAGAACATGAGACTATATACTGTAATTAGTGGCACCCAATCCATTAAGTCTATATATGCATCAGAGACCCAGATGGGTAATCAGAACACTTAGACTCATTCCTTCTCCAAATGTTTTTGTTTTAGAAGTCATAGACAAGGTTCATGATGCCAGTCATATATCCTTGCAACATGCCTCACTTCCCTATTGGATTAATACTAGCTTAAGCAACTGTATTTCATTCCTATAGAATGAGTGTTGCTTTACTCACGTTTTACCAATGTTGTATATTTGCTGTATTAGTTGCCCCTGGCAAGGAGCCATGGTGGCAACCCACTTTTGGGACCACTCCTGTTTCTTAGGAGCTAGTTCTCAATAGAGCATTACTATTCTTAATCTCAATTGTTCCATGGAATTCATTCTTTGATTTTGGGGGACACAATTTGGTGTATATAACATCTAGCAGTTTGGGAATTATATTTCTCATATACCATCTTGTAGACCTCAGAATTATCTTTGGAAGGAAATAGGAGTTTTGCTTCATTGCACTCTAAGGTAACTAAAAATTGTCATTTTTTGCTGATCAGTTGGCTATGACAACAGATTTAGGTTTACAGCATGAACAATTTTAATGTCTTATAATTAGTTTTCTCTGATGGGACCTATCTTTTGTACATGGTGCATTTAGACTTATTTCTACTCTGGTTGAGGAATTTACTTGTATTTCATTCTTAACTTGTTTGGTGATTAGGAGAGGGTTTATTGTTTTATTTTAGACAGCTCTTGGGAATAGCTTTCTGAGTTTCCAGTTGCTTTGCAACTCATACTCTTGGTTATGTCTGAGGCTAGGAGACAGATTTTGGCAGTTCAACTCTGTCAGGCATTGTTGTTATCATTGTCAATAAATAATAGTGTATGTGTCATTTCTCTGTAGACCTCATACCTCCCATCCATGGGTTAGGGGGGAGTTGGACTCACGCTGACATAAGAAGTCACATGTGATGCTTTTGGTCAACACAGTGACTGGACAGGGGTTGTCTCTTTCAAGCATCGGGGCCAGCAGGAGAAAATACCCATCCTGAGACACACTGAGGGATTTTACACTTGGGTGACACCAAAAGGAGCTACCTCAAAGAACACACCCACTTTCCAGCCTTAAACAGTGTAGTTGGAGCACTTCCAATCCACCTTTTGATTTTTTTTTCTGTATTTAACTCTCTTTCAAATAGTTCAAAAGCAGTCATACAAGTCTCTCGATCATTTGTTTTTATCTTTCTGCTGCAATGCTTCTCTTCTTAAACATAACTGCTATAGTGAAAATCAGTTTTAGCTTGCACTTTTGGAAACACACTCTGGAAACAGAAAAATGAGTTTTCAGAGCAAATAAGTGTGCACATCTGTAAGGGTGGTTAGTTCTGGCCTGTTGTCTTCTACTCACTCCTTAGATAGCAACTACCTGGTCTAGAGTGAGGAAGTCTTAGGGGACACCCTGTGGGCTTATAAAAACTAAGAGGAATTAAGAAGAATTCTTTACTTTACCTTTGTTATTTTGCAGATGGAAAATTCAGTGTCAAATTCCCATACACTTTTGCAATGTATTCTCAAGCACTGGAAGTTGTTCATCCCTCAGACTTTGAAGAAGAGTTAATGTTTTTCTGCACCCATGCATGTCTCGCCTATCCTCTGGAGGGAAAATGGAACGCAGAGGCAAGCATTGACTGTGGTACTGTTTTACAGCTGCTGTTGTACTGTAAGAGAGAAAGACAATAGTCAGGAAAGCCTTGTGTTCAGACTTTCTCTGCAGTAAGACAATCGAGACTTGTGTTCAAAGTATAGCTTTAATCCACCAGAAAACCCAGGGCTTTCTGATCCTTAAGGCACAATCCAATGGATCTATTGATACTGAGCTGAAGTTCTCCTCCCCTTTCCTCTGTATGGCAACGACAAAAATTAAGCTCTTCCATTACTTTAAATTGTTACCTGTTAATCAGGAAAAAAGATATAAACCTTTTGAAAATAAAATAGTGGAAATTACCTCCAATAATCTATACCCTTAGAAGCAACAATTATATATGACTGTAGAAGCCTATATAGCTGGGTATTCCAATAAGATACACACTTAGCCTGTGTACTTTCCTTAAAACAGTCTTTGATTTCACATGTGAGAAAGGGATTTTTTTCTTCTGATTCATATTACAAGGTCTCTGTTAATAATCTATAGGAAAAGTTCTACTAGTCTTTATAGAAATATGAACCTAAAAACTGTAAAGGGCTACTATAGTTCTACTTAGTTAAGATATTTGAGAATGCATTCTGATTTAAATTGCAGCATGTATGTTTGTCTGTCTGTCCAATCTATATTAACAACCAGTTACAGCACCTGCAGCTACTTTGCTTAGGAAAAAAAAAATATTTTGAATTCGACCATTTCTTTTTCTTTTTCTTTTCAGGTCTTTTTGAGATTTACATGGAAATACCATTTACATGGGTGTCAGGATAGCCAAACATTTAAAATGTTACAACATAAAGATTGCTGGGCTCGGGATGGAGATATAACTCACTGGTTCTGGTGCCTGCCTCGCAAGCCCAAGGTCCTGAGTTAGATCCCGGTAGCCACATACAATGCTGGGCGTGGTGACTCACACCCACCAGTAATCAATACCATATACCACAGTGCCGGGCGTGGTGGCTCACGCGTGTAATCCCAGCACTCAGGAGGCAGAGACAGGAGGATTGCTGAGTTCAAGGCTTGCCTGGGCTACATAGTGAGCTCAGGCCCAGCCTGAACTATGAAGTGAGACCCTGTATAAAAAAAAAATCAGTCTTATAAGTGGAATGTCTTATTGTCTATGTACCATAAATTAAGAGAGTTTTTGGTCAAAGTTTATATATGTACACATATACTGTGTTAACTGCTATGATGAGTTACTATATAAGTTTGATGCGTTCAAAGTAACTAATAGGTGCTTTCTTTTTTAAAAATATATGTATAGATCTTAAATATATAAAATAATGAAAATTTAACATCTCTTTAAATTTGGTCCCAACCTCTGAACTCAATCTACATTTATTGACTTTGCCTAAACAAGCATTTTTTATAGTATAATTGGGATACACTTATATATCTGATAATGTCTATTTGCATTCATTCTTACTATTTCCTATACTTATTGTATAAATGTAAAAATGTCCTAAATTCTTCTTAATATATTTAAACCTTTAAAAGCTTTTTAAAGGATTCCAAAATTTGACTTAAGAATAGAAATGATATATGCAAAGATTTCTATACAGCTTTGATACCAAGAATCATTAGCTTCATGGCATGTTAAATGATATGTAATTGTTTCCCAAGTGTACAAACCTTCAGGAGAAGTGAATCAAAAATATCTTATTACAGTGGTGACTTCCAGCTAAAGATTTTAGGGTGGCAAACATTTTAGGTTCAAGTATCTGACTTTCCCTTAGCTGTAGTTCTTTGTGATGAAATTGATTCAGTAACCCAGTATGAGACAATGAGCCAGATGACACAGAGCTTGTGCTTCACAGTAGTTGTGTGTATGCTATGTATGTGTTACAATACTTAGAGGTGTTCAAGAAAAGTGCATTTCAGGCAACATCACTAAGGATTAAAGATTTAAAATTGTTAACCCATAAAGTATACTTATAGACAACCATATTCTACTTAAATGTCATTCTGGCAACAAAATGGTTAAAAGATAACAAATTAGGTAAAAGTTTCTTTATTGGGTGAGGGATTTAGTTCAGTGGTTGTAGTGCCTGCCTCAAAGTTCAGGGTACGAAGTTTGATCCCCAGTACCCCCCCCACACACAGTTTCTTTATGTCATTTAATATCTTATAATTCCATAAAGATAAATAAGCAGTTATTCTATACTAACATGAACAGATAAGTGTGTTTCAGAGATAACAAAATTAAAGAGTTCTAATATAGTCATCTCATCACAAATGGTATGCTAAAATATTGTGTTCGCTTGATCTGGTTTTCTCTGTAAAAGTTTATAATTGTTACTTATTAACATTCTTCAGGTATTCACCTTGTAAGACAACCATGATTAGTAAAGAAATAACAGTGGATTTATCATACGATGTATTTCAAGGAGCTTAATATCTAAATAATATCATAAAATTAGACCTACTTATCCCACTATAATACTGGTATAACAAAACTTTTCTTGTGACTTTTCAACAACTGAAGTTTGAAAATCAGACCTATGAAGATATCTGGGGTAAGAGTACAGTCAATATTTTGGCCCTACCCTTCCAAGGTCGTCAAAGACCCAGGACATGAGGAGAGCTTTCCATAAGATCCTACTACCCTAATGAATCATCCAACCTCCTGAATAGGGAGATTATTGGACACAAGAGAGCATGAGTTAATCAATATACAGTGCCCTAAAAGGTTGAATGAACAAAGAGAAAAAAACATTTCCCATGCTTCCATGAGAAGACACATAGTCAAGCAAGACTGTGATAGATCCTGGTGGATGATGCTGATAGAAGACCTGAGAGGCTTTGTACAAAAGTAACCTCAGAAGAACCTTAATTGACCTTCATTGACAGCAGGAGGGTAATTTTGACTAACGCAAGTCCTATTTTAACTTGGCTTGAAACACCCAGAAGAAAACTACAACCAAAGATAAATAAAAATAACAGTAATATAGGGTAAATATAGAAAGGGGCTCCAGTTACTAACCTCCACTGGCATTTTCCAGCTAGACCTGTAGCTCACCAATCTTGCTGTTCAATGAGATTAGAAAGCTACAGTAGAAGTTATAAAAGTTCAGTGAAAGTCTTTAAATTAATTAGCTAAAAATTAGCCTTCAAAACTTTCATCTTTTTACAGTTACATTTGGAGGGACTTGTGACAAAGAAATATCAGACTTATGTATAATCGTAATCAGTAGCAAGGTCTAAGAGCTCACTGGTTATTGGTATTCCAGTTCCTTAAGATCCAGGCTTTGGTGTGACTCTTTTCCCCAGTCTGTCTTTCCATTCTAGTGCTCATACTTTGGGTGTATGTGCTTTGATTTCTTGGAAAAGTTGTTTATTCCTACCTAGAGCCTACCAAACTCCAAGTAGTCATACAGATGAAATCAAGGAAAAATGTATCAAGCTTGTTTTACCTAGATCTATTAGAGCAAACTTTAAAGTTCATAACTTCTGATATGCAATGTAACTTCTATCCATGGCCCCTGAGATTAACCCTCTGAAAAAGTCCCCTGACTCCAATCTTCTCTAGACCAACACTCTTCAGTTTGAAGCAGCTAGATAGATTGAAACTTCACCCATTTTCCCCTAACTGCTCCTATGGATGTTTTTTTTTAAAAATATCTTTATTGGTACATTATATATACACGTGATCACACTCAATATTGGGAATTGCACCAGTATATGATGTAATTTAATTCTTATTTTTCCCTATTCCCCTACCCACCTCAGAACCCTCCACCCCCTAAATACATAAGCTTTGTTTCCCCCTTTTTTATTACCACCACATTTTTCTTTACCCCTCATTACTTACTCCTACACTGCATTAGGAACAGATATTAGTGGTAGATATATTAGATAGAAATTAATATAAAGAGGGTGACTGAGCTCTAAAGGAAGTCAGTGAAAAATAAAGATAGCAGGATCATAGCTAGAAGTACATTTGAAGAAGGCAAGACTTCAAGATGTCATGGCTAAGAAGAACTTAAAACTATACTTGAATTAGTATCATCCAGTCCACTAAGTCCAGGTAGGCATCAGAAACCCCAGTGGGTGACCACAACACCTGGACCCTTCCCTCTCAAAACATTCCTGTTTAAAAGTCATAGATAAACCAAGGTTAATGATGGCAACCAAATACAGACCCTGTCAAAAAATGCATGCACAATTCAAGAAAAGAAAAATTTGTATAAATACCTTAATACTAAATTAATTGAGACATCATGAGATTAATGCAAGTTATCTTTGGCCTCTACAATTACAAGAGATGCTCAAGCAATGCCCATTAGCTTCCAGACATTTATTAGCCCTTTGCATAACCGTGGTCATTGAAATTACTACTCATGCATTTTCAATATTTTCCCTTAAGGCTGTCAGTAGTGAATTTTCTGTGATATACATCATCTTCTAGCTTCCCCCAGTACAAGAGTAACACCATTTCCTCAGAACATATCATACTATTTTTCTTTTCCTGAAGTGTATATACTTTTTTGAGGTGAATCCTATACATTGTGGCTCTGCTATATAAACTACCCCTGACAAAGGGTATCAAAGATATCCCACTCTTAGGACTACTCCTGTCTCTCTGGAGCTGTCTCTTGATAAAATTTCCTCCTCATATACTCTGTGGTTCCTTGGAATTCATTCTTTGTTTTTGGGTGACATAAACTTGGCATATTTGACATTTAGGAAGTTGGGAGGTATATTTTCCCTGTATCATGGTCAGTGTCTTGCTCAACCTCAGTGATTCCGTTTGGAAGCCTCTTGTTAGACTAAGAAAAGAGTGTTCAAACCTTGGAAAATGGGACCTAAACTTAACCACTGCACCACAAAGAGCCTGTCGTTCATTTTCTTGAAGTCTCTTATTATCTCCCTGCTTCAAGAATGACCATGAATTATTTGTCAATAACCAACAACATCTTGGAAGTGGTAGAAGCTACAATGATTTGGATATTTATAGCAATCAACCTTCACATTTTGGGCTACTGCAAGAAGTAAACACTGAAGACAGAAGCTCTGGCTACCCTGGAGGTAGAGAATAATCCTTAGCAAAACCACCAAGTCAAGATGGCTATTGTGGTTCCAGTAGCAACATTAGATATGACAGTAGCAGAAGGTTGTTATTACAATCAGGTAACACAGAGTAGCAATAAAGAATAGTAGTGAGCTGACCAGAATCTGTAGATCACAAAGCATTTGTGAATTCAGCCAAGGACAGTGGCAGATGGCCTAGCTGCTACAGAGACATATCTTAGAAAATATTCATGTATATGAGTAAACAAAACAAAACTCTAGAACTAAATTTGTGACTAATTATGTAACATGTTGTAGTCTCTGTGGAAAATGTAACCAAAAAGTTGTGTGTATGATTTGTTTCACTATGTTGTTTTGCTTTATTTTTTTATTGAATTCTTTATTGGTATAATTTCTATACATCTCACAATCACATATAATATTGGGGAATTTGTACCAGTATATGACACAAATTAATTCTCATTTTTACCCATAACCCTACTAACCCACACTTCCCCACCCCCTATATACATGCTCTTTTATTTTCTTTCCATATCATATTTATTCCTTCCCCTCATTACATTCCCACACCAAATTTCCTATGGAAATTTCCCATTATACAAAAACTGTCATACTTTCTAGAGCTCATTTGCGTCTACAGGTGTTCATATCAAAGAAAAGACCTGGTATTTGCCTATCTGTGATCTATTGATTTCACTTATTAGTGTGTCTTCCAGGTGTCTCCATTTGCACATAAATGAATCAATCTTGTCACTCTTTATGGCAGAATAATACTCCATTTTATAAAAACACCACATCTTCTTTATCCACTCTCCACTTGATGGGCATTTGGGTTTTTTTCCAAGATTGAGCTATCACGAACTGAGCTTCTATGAATAAGGGTGTACTTCTGTCTTTCCAATATGATTTTTAAAATTCTTTTGGGATATTCCTAGCAGGGGGATAGCAGGGTCAAATGGGACCACTAGTCCTAGTTTTCTGAGAAATCTCCACACAGATCTCCACAATGGTTGCACAAGTCTGCAATCCCAAAAACAATGGAGAAGGGTTCTTTTCTCCCCATAGCCATGCCAGCATTTATTGTTGGTTGATTTTGTGATAGCGGCCATTCTTTGTGAAGTGAGATGAAAATCTCAGTGTTGTTTTCATGTGCATCTCTCGAATGACCAGTGATGTTGAACATTTCTTCATATGCTTCTTGCCTGCTTTGACTTCTGCCTCTGAGAAGTGTCTGTTCATTTCAAATGCCCATTTTTGAATTGGGTCTTTAAACTTGGGGGGACTGATTTAAGTTCTTTATGTATTCTAGATAGTAGCCCTTTGACAAACAGCTAGTAAAGATATTTTCCCATGTTGTTGGTTGTCTTTTAGCGTGCGAGTGGTTTCTTTTGCTGTGCAGAAGGTTTTTAGTAGGATGAGATCCCATTTGATGACTATTTCTGCTAGTTCTATTCCTATAATTTTTTGTTCTTAAAGTCTCTGACTAAGCCAAGGTCTCCAAGAGTTTTATCACCTGAATTTCAGCAGGTTTATTGTTTCTGTTTGAAAGTTTAAATTTCAAATCCATTGTGATTTTAGTTTAGTACATGGTGAGAAAGATAGATCTAGCTTTAGTTTCAGGTTAAAGCCCAAGTTTTCCAGCACCATTTGTTAAGGAGGCTGCCTTTTCTCCATTGGGGATGTTTGGCTCCTTTGTCAAAGATAAGGTGGCTTACTGTATCTGGGGTTGTTTCTGGATCTTCTAATCTATTCCACTGGTCCTTGAGTCTGTTACTTTGCCAGTACATTACTGTTTTATCACAGTGGCTTTATAGTAGAGTTTTAAATTGGGGATTGTAATACCCCCTGCCATGTCATGGTTGCTTAGAATTGCTTTTGCTATTCTAGGTTTCTTGTGGTTCCAGATGAATTTTTGTATTATTTTCTCTAGCTCTGTGAAGTATACCATTGGAATTTCAATTGGAATTGCATTGAATCTGTATAGTAGTTGTGGGAGCATAGGCATTTTGATGTTGTTGATTCTCCCTACCCAGGAACAAGGGATGTCTTTACACTTTCTATTTTTATTTTTTGAGACAGGGTCTCGCTTTGTTGTTCAGGCTGGCCCTGAACTCACTATGGTGCCCAGGCAAGCCGCTGCAAACTCAGCAATCCTCCTGTCTTTGCTTCCCGAGTGCTGGGATTACAAGTGTGAGCCACCACATCCGGCATTGTGGTATGCGGTGTTGATTGTTGGTGGGTGTGAGTCTCCACGCCCAGCATTTTATGTGGTTACCGGGGATCAAACTCAGGACCTTTCACTTGCGAGGCAGGCACCAGAACCACTGAGCTGACCCTCCAGCCCTTTCTTTCCAATTTCTGATCTCCTTTTCTATCTCGTTTTTCAGAGTCTTATAGTTTTCAGAGTAGAGGTCTTTCACTTCCTTTGTTAGGTTGATTCCTAGATATTTCATTTTTCTGGGTGCTACTGTGAAAGGGATTAACTCCCCAATTTCTCTTTCAGTGAGTCTGTTGTTTGTGTAGCAAAGGCTGTTGATTTTTGAACGTTATTCTTGTATCCAGCAACACTACTAAATTTGGTAATTAAGTCTAGCAGTCTTTTGGTTGAGTTTTTAAGATCCTCCAGATAGAGTATACTATATCATCAGCAAATAATGACAGTTTACCTGTTTCCTTTCCTATCTTTATTCCTTTTATATCTTTGTCCTGCCTGATTGCTATGGCTAATGTTTCCAGCACTATATTGAACAAGAGTGGTGACAGCAGGCATCCTTGTCTTGTTCCTGACCTTAGTGTAAAAGGTTTCAGTTTTTGCCCATTAAGTATGATGTTGGCTATTGGTTTCTTATAAATAGCTTGTATTAAATTGAGATAAAATCCATCGATTTCAATTCTCTGTAGGGTTTTGATCATAAATGGGTGTTGGATTTTTTCAAAAGCTTCTTCTGCATCTATTGAGATAATCATATGGTTTTTATCCTAGAGTCTGTTAATATAGTGTATTACATTGATTGATTTACATATGTTGAACCAGCCTTGCATCTCTGGGATAAATCCGACTTGATCAGAGTGTATGATTTTCTTGATAACTCTCTGTATTCTGTTTGCCAGTATTTTATTGAGGATTTTTGCATCAATGTTCATTAGAGAGATTGGCCTGTAGTTTTCTTTTTTGGTGGGATCTTTTCCTGCCTTTGGGATCAAGGTGATGGTTGCTTCAAGGCATGATTTGGGGAGTACTGATTCCTTCTTGATTTCATTAAAAAGATTGAGAAGTACTGGCATTAACTCTTCTTTAAAAGTTTCGTAGAATTCAGCAGTGAAGCCGTCAGGACCAGGGCTTTTCTTTGTTGGTAGGTTTTTTTTTTTATTACATTTTCAATTTCTCAGATTGATATTGGGTTGTTTAACATTTTTATATCCTCTTCATTCAGCTTTGGAAGTTCACATGTGTCTAGGAATCTATCCATTTCTTCTAGATTTTCCATCTTCTTGGAGTACAGATTTTCAAAGTACATGTTTATTATCCTTTGGACTTCTTCTGGATCTGTGCTGATTTCCCCATTTTCATTCCTTATAGCATGGATTTGAGCCTTTTCCTTCCTTTTTTTGATAGGTTTGGCTAAGGGTCTGTCGATTTTATTTTCCTTTCAAAGAACCAACTCTTTGATTCATTGATGACTTATACTGTTCTCTTTGTCTCCATTGCATTAATTTCTGCTCTGATCCTTATAATTTCCTCTCTAATATGTGCTTTGGGTTTGTTTTGTTTGTCTTTTTCTAGTTGTCTGAGGTACATCATGAGATTGCTTATTTCAGTTTGCTCTATTTTCTGAATGTAGGCATTCACTGCTATGAATTTCCCTTGTAGAACTGCTTTCA
>PVIC010020148.1:0-29836 GCA_004025085.1 Thryonomys swinderianus | reverse complement strand
GCTGGTCGCTCTATGCTTTATCCTTTCTTTTTCTTTTCCTCCCCTCTTCACCCCTTTGCTCGCTTTGGCGCGATATCCTTTCTTTTTGTTTCCCTTTCTTTTTCCTGTGGTAACCTCAGTAGAATAGGAATCACCTGACTTGGAGTCACTCGAAGAGGGGGAGCTGGGGGAGGAGGAAGTGTCGCAGCTGCTTTCTGAGCTGGAGGCCATACTAAGCTGAGTGAGAAGTATCTCTGCGGCTTCCTCCTTACCCTCTTTCTAACACCCTTGCTCCCTTTTTGCAATGTTTCCCGATGGCTCTCCTGACCACTGTGAAAGCAACCACGAACTAAAGTCCAAATAGCCAGCGTACCCGTGGGCAGTGGCATTCTTTCCTCTGCTGCCCGAAGCTCCGCACCCAAATGTTCCCATTGTGGTATGTTGAGCAGACCCTCCTCAACAAACCACGGAGCCTTCAACGCAACGGTCTGCAGGAGATGAAAGGCAATGACTATTCTCACCAGGTGTAAACCTACAGGTCTGACACCATTTTAAGTCCTACAGCATCTTTCAAGGATTAAAGCCTCGAGCCCACCTCAAGAGGGCTAAAGTCACAAAATGCTTGACATTCACTTTAGTTCCTTTCCATCTACCAAGTCTCATGCAAAAGAAATCTAGTTCTCCTTTGGAGTTTCTCCAACCAAGTGTTTTTAGTCTCTGGGAGAGACAGCCAACTGGCTTGTCTTTGTACCAAGTTTTAGGTTTCCAGAGAAAACCCAAGTCATAAACAGCTCCTGTCTAAGATTGTAGCTCATTGGGGGTGGCTGCCTAGTACACCCCAGGCTCCAGGTTCAACTCCCAGTACAGAGGATAGGGAGAAACGTAATTCAAGATTCAACCGTGAACTTCTACAAGACCTAATGTTTTTCAGAAACTGCAGTTTCTCCTTCTGTTTTGTATTTCGAGGAAGAGACTTTAGTAAGTTGCATAACCTCCCCTAAGAAATTCAGTCTACTACACAGACTTTTTTAGATTCCTTGAATGAAGTTCCTCCATGTTTTTGTTGTTTTTTCACTTCTGACTCTAGTCTACTATACTATTTCCTTTTACTTGGGACTCCTTAAATTTGAGTTCCTTCATTTTCTTTCACTTCTGACCCTAATCTACTACACAGACTTTCCCTTTATTTTGTCCAATTTCGCTTTTGAGTTTTCTGAACCCATGGGTCCTTAAATCTTGTTGCTAGCTTGAAAGCAATCCTCCACCCTACAAGGGGCAAACCTACTCTTGCTGCGTGTCCGCAGGCCTTACCTGATTGCTGCGCATCCGCAGACCTTACCGGATCGTTGCTCCTCCGTTCCCCCGAGAGAGCGTCCCGGGTTTCGGCACCAGTTGCCACGACCCTCGCTGATCCTGCAGAGAGTGCCGCAACCACAGAGTGCAAACTTGAGCTTTAGTATTACCATGACCACCACCCGTATAGGTGCTTATATATCTTCCCATGGGGGGGCCCCTCCCACCGAGCACGGGTGATATCAATTAAGGCCTGCGATCAGCTGGTTTGTATTAAGCAGCAGTCTCTGGCTTACTGCCAGCCGCCATCTTTGGGGAGCGGCCATCACGGCCCGCCACATCCAGCACTTAGGAGGTTGAGGCAGGAGGATCTCCTAGAGATCAAGGCCATAGTGAGTTCAAGGCTGGTCAGAAGTACATAGACTCAGTCTCAAAAAACAAACAAATCCTGCCATGAAATCTGGTTCCAAATGGAACTCAAGGAAATCCAGGAATTTCAATCATCACAACATTACTTTTGTGGCTACTGTTCAGCTTTGTGGTGTGTAGAAAAGAGATAAAAGAAGGACAAGGCTTTTTTGGATACTCCGTGTATAAATTAAGACCCTGGGTAACTTGAAGTTTAAGAATCAATAGGAAAGAGCCTCCTGATGACTGACAGTGGCCACTTGCCAACAATAGCAGCTTCAGGTGATAAGAAAAGAGTTGACAGCTGAGGAGAAAAGAGGAACAACCAGTTTCAGGAAATCAATCTCAATTTTAAGGAAACATTTTATTAAGCACATATAGTATTACTTAATACATGGGAGTTAGCTATTGGAATCATGTCTCCTGCCTTTTTCTAAATCTCTCCTTTTTCACTCTTTTGATGAATGTAGAAGAGCCATAGGTCCTCCCTTGAATTCATAAGGCTTCCTGGAGGCCAAAAGAGACAGCAGCAGAAATAAGGTCTTTTTATCAGTCTTTAGGACCATTGTTCCGTGATTATTACAAAATACTACATACATGCATTAATGACCTCTCATTTATTTGGATTTATTCCTGAACTGACAAGACTGTGGGATAAACATTTTATTTTGTAGATGGGAGTGGGGAGTCTTCCAAAAATGTCTCCCAGAGTTTGAGTACCACTTGCTTCCCTTAGTTTTAACAATAATTCTACTATGAAGTGAGGGATTTAACTCAGTGGTTCCGGAGTTTGCCCGGCAAGTGCAAGGTCCCAAGTTTGATCCTTGGTAACCGCATACTATAATGCCAGGCATGGTGATTCATGCCTGTAATCCCAGCACTTGGGAGGCAGAGACAGAAGGATTGCTGTGAGTTCAAGGCTGGCCTGAGCTATATATTGAACTCAGGGCCAGTGTGAACTACAAAGTAAGACCCTGTCTCAAAAGGAAAAAAAAAATAATTCCTCTATGATGACCGACTTTATGTATCAAATTAACTGGATCACAGGGTACCCAGACATTTGGTCAAACTTTATTTTGAGTGTGTCTGTTGAAGGTGTTTTGGCTGATATTAAAAGTTAAAGCAGAGCTGGGCATGGTGATGCACACCTATAATCCTAATAGTCAGGAGGCTGAGACAGGAGGATCACCATGAGTTCAAAGGCAGCCTGGAGTCTGTATAGTTCAAGGCCAGTCTGAAATACACAGTGACATTTTGTTTAAAAAAAAAACCCTCTCAAAACAAACAAACAGTTAAAGCAGTAGACAAGAATAAAGCAGGACAAACCTCATCCAAACAACTGAAGACCTAAATAGAACAAAAAGGCTAAGAAGGAATCTCACCAGTTTGACTGCCTGAACTGGTATATTGATCTCTGGTCCCCTGAATGAAACTACACCATTAACTGGCCTGGGTCTCAGCATGCCTACTGCAAATGGTGGAACTTCTCAGGTTCCACATTCATGCAAATTAATTCTTTATCATAGATCACTTTGTATGTAGTAGGTATCAGTCCATCATCTGTTTATCTACTATCTATGTTTACATCTGTATGTGCTTCCTATTGGTTCTGTTTCTCTGTAGAATCCTGAATAATAGACCTACTTTAGGGCTGTTTGGGTTCAACAGTGCCTTAAGGTATAGGAAAGAATAGAACTGTTAAGAAAATGTCTCATAGCCTATCTTGATGGATGATGATCATTAGGGCTATTGATCTGTGTTGTCCCCCCCATCAGAGCTGTGACCAAATCCCATGACTTTTAAGTCACTGCTCTGTGTATTCCCAAAAGTCTCCTTACATATGTGGCACTTTTTATGTTCAGAGCACAACTTTCAGGAAAAAATTCCAGACAAAGGATGGATTCTGAATTGAGGGTGTCAGCTTGGAGGACAAAGAAATGATTAAGGGGCCAAGCATTCAGCTAAGCATTTCAAAGAAAAAGCAACAAGCCATGAAATGAGGAAAGAATGCGACTGAAAGCTAACCCAGTCCTGGGATCAGGGCTACAAATGGCAAGCAACAGACAGAGAAGACGACAGCCTCTGTTCTTATGCTTTTGCCTCTATGATACGTCAAACATATTTTTACATTTCTGTTGGGACCAGGCAGATCCTCACAGCACCTGGGCTTGCTAGATGCTTTGGGAGCATGAGATATTAATTCTCAGTTCTACTTTATAGCGATTCTACCTCCATGATTTTGTCTCCTTCTTGTTCTTAGATGCATCAGTGAAATTTTCTATCAGTTGAACAAATCTTCCTTTTCTAATCAGGGTCCATATTTTTCAACTGTTTAGCTTAAGGTTAAAAGTATTTACTTTTCTGTCCTCAGGCCTGTTCATCTCTGAGGTTAAAAAGGCAACTGTAAACTTGCTCTGTAGATTTTTCCATTCATTCTTCTCTCCTTCAGTATGCCAATCAAGCTGTCAGCCTGCTTTCTCTAGATTTATAACACTTCACCTTCAGTCTCATTAATTGTTTTTCCTTTTGTTTCATGTGAAGAATACAGATCTCAACACTTAAAACCCTTGGTGTTACAGTTTAGAACTTCTTTGGCTGTCTTCCTCATTTTTTAGCTCTCACTGCTTGTTCTTCATTTTCTGACTTTCAGAGAAAGCAAACTTCCTTTTTCAGCCATCTTTTGGTGACCCATCTTCCAAAAAGTAGTACGATTTACATTGCTATTGTAGCTTCTCTATGTGACAAATTTCATAAATTACAAAGTGCAATCACATTTCAATCAGCTGGCATCTATTTGGGTTTTGTGAAAATCATGATAAAAACTTGGCTACAGTTTGCTTAGATATATTCTTCTCCACTTGGGTAATAATACTTCTCAAACTTTTTTTTTTTTGGAGACACGGTCTTGCTTTGTAGTTCAGGCTGGCCCTGAGCTCACTGTGTAGCCCAGGCAAGCCTGGAACTCAGCAATCCTCCTGTCTCTGCCTCCCAAGTGCTGGGATTACAGGCGTGAGCCACCACGCCCAGCACTGTGGTATATGGTATTGATGGCTGGTGGGCGTGAGTCTCCACGCCCAGCATGGTATGTGGTTTCTGGGGATCGAACTCAGGACGTTTCGCTTGCGAGGCAGGCGCCGGAACCAGTGAGCTAACCCTCTGGCCCCTTCTCAAACATTTTACACACCAATGATGATTTGCTTTGTATCTTCAAGTACTATTGGATCTAGTGGTGCTACAGTAGGATTGTCCTAGAGGTAAGCAGATTGGCTACAAATCAATCTGAGGCCATTCTTGAATGCAGATGACTATGGCGGGAAATCAGTTTACATTATTGCACCTGTTTAATTGCTGAAAAAAACTATGTTTCCAAAATCTAGAACTTCAGATTGTGGTTAAGGATTTGGTTAAGTTTAGAGCCAGAATATCTTGTTAGGAATTGTGGCTCTACCATTAACTTACTTTGTGATTTGGGACTGGTTGCTTCTCAAGGCCTTAATTTCCTATCTGTAAGGCATAGGAAAATACAGCAAATCCCTCCTAAAGTTATCTCCAAATTATGGAGATGAAGTACATCAAATACTTAATTATGAAATATTTTTTCCCAAAATCTATGTAGAAATGCTCCCAATATGCACATGTTTAACAAAATTGTCTGGGTCCCATGAGTGAGGCTATAGTCAGTTGGGGGCAGTCATGCCTATGTACTCAGTGTCACAATAACTGGCCTGGATGCTGAAGTAGAGAATCAGAGCTATTCAGAACAAAGTTTGTGACTAGTTTGTCAACAGTATATGTCCCATCTGTGGAGCAAAGCAAGGCTAGAGTAGGGAAAATAGGGGAGGCAGGTGAGAACCAGAGAGTGGGCCACCGCAATTAGCTCAGGGCAAGTTACTAAACAAGAAGCCATGCTAGATAATCTGCTCATTGGTGTCCAGAGCATGCCATCCTGGCTTTAAAACTTGTGCTTTGATGGTTTGTAATAGCTAAATCTTGAAAACAGCTCAAATGCGCATTAACCAGAGTATATAAAGATGTGGGTTTAAAAACATGCAATGGAGTACTACTCTGCCATAAAAGAAGGACAAGCTGCAGACATTTATAGCTAAATGGATAGACCTAGAGACCATACTCTTAAATGAAATAAATCGGATACATATGTTTAAATACTGCATTATTTCCCTGGTGTGAGAAACTGAGAGTGGAAATGAGAAATAAAATATACACTATATATTGGGAAATGGGAAGAAAATGTTCAAATGGGAAAAGGAACAAAGGAGGAGGGAGGGAGAAAGGAAGGAAGGAACAAGAAAAAGGTGAAAACAGAAGGAAAAATAGAAACAAAGCTTTTGTACATAGAGGGGGAGGGCATTTGAGGGGAGAGGTCCATGAAAAAAAGAGGTGGAATGTACAGGTGCAAATTCCCTATGATGAATATTATCAGCATGTAACCCTAACATGTACTAATAAATCTTGTGCTATATTAAGAAAAAAAAACACTTGTGCTTTGATATAAACCTGTAAAACTTTGATATCAATGTCAAAAATCTTTGAAACTTAGGGAGACATGTCAGGCCTTTAGGAAACTCAACCTGCATTTAATTCCAGATTCAGCTCAAATCTGGTTATAGTCATAGGTACCTGTAATCCCAGCACTCTGAGAGATGGAGACAGGAGGATAATAAGTTTGAGCCCAGCCTGGCAACTTTGTGACTTTTGTCTCAAAAAACAAAAATTTTTGTTTTTCCCAGAGTTGTAGCTCATTGCCTTTTCATTAAGCTATGTCCTCAGTCTTTTTTATTTTATTTTTTAAATTTTGAGACAGAGTCTTATTAAATCACTGAGTTGCCCAGGCTGGGCTTGAACTTGTACTCCTCCTGTCTTAACTCCCCAGAGTGTCAGAATTATAGTCTTGCACCACCATCCCTGGCTTTCTAGAGGAGTTTCTCACCACCCCTTCCACGTGTTTCTCTGCAGCTGTACTCAGAATAGACCCAACCACTTCCACTGTTGAGCAGTGCAAATTGCCTTTCTTAGCAATGTCTGTAGTGGGCAGCTGCTCAGGAAACCTTCTTGGTTGGGAGTGTGACGCTAAACAGCTCAAAATCAAGGCAATACCTGTTCATGTCTTGTTGTCTTCTCAGGGGTCTTCTGCAGGTGACATTTACCACTAGAGTCCTCACATGAATTCTCATAAGTCCAACACAATCCAACCAGGAGGCAGACTTTGAGCCTGGTACTTTCCTTTCCCTTAGGAGTGCCCAGTAGCAGGTAATCTAAGAACTTTGGTCATAAACTCAAGCCATCTTCCCTGTATCCAGAAACACTTGTATAAGTGTTTTAGAGACATCTCAGACATCTTGTGATTGCTAAGTTATTTGTGCAAATTAAAGTCTGACAGTAACTCTGGGGAAATGCTACTTATTCAGAGTTGTGTGAAAGACTATAGCACCTCATGGCTTTGCTACAGGGAATACTTGGCTTGCACAATTTTGATTACTCAGAAATCCCAGATACTTCAGTTTAGTTAAATAATACCAGAACCTTAAAGACATGGTTTAAATTTCAGCCACCATTATATATTAACCCTGAGTAATCCTATAAAGTGAAAACTTGGCTGTAGCTCTGTTGTTGGCACAGAGCGGCATGCAGGAGGGTGATGAACAGTGTCACACACACACACACCAGACCCTGGGGAGGTTTCTGGAACGCTTCTGTTTAATGGATGCAGTGTACAGTGTTATATAGCACAAGTGGTAGGAAGGGTTTGCAGTGGCTATTGAGGATTGGCCTATGGTTGTCAGAGGAGGGGCCCAAAATTGAGGAAGACTGGGCAATCTCCAGCCGTGGTGTGCACTTTAGCTCAATGCTCGCTTTGGTCTCAACTTAGTCTACCGAGGGCCAAGGGCTCTCTCAGGACCTAGGAGACTGGTGTTCAGTGAGTGCAGTTGGCTCAGCCAGACCTGGATTTTACCATCATCTCCTCTCCTCTGTTTAGACCCGAAGGCCTCTGCCAACCATATGACATTTTTATGGGTTTGTTCAGATAAGGTGACCCTAAAATTAGCCCATGAGTCCATGAACTTAACTTGGACTAGCCCATTGTGAACCCCTCCCAAGTGGAGCCCCAGACATTATTAAATGTAACCACATTGAAGGACTAAATCCATTTGGGACTGTAGGTCGACAATGGCAGCACGGGTATCATGGAAGACAGCTGAAGTTTGTCCAAGGGCATGTGTAGTATTTTGAGTGAGTTGATTAACAGTGGTGGCAGTGGTGATCTGGTTGAGCAAGGTGATTGCAGCAGTGGTGGCTGCAGAGACTGTGGTAACTACGGACACAATGATGGTGATGATGGCTGAGGCCCCTAATTCACGTTTTGTGACTGCAGCCTGGGAGTTGGCAGTGAGCACAGCACATAAGAAGACCAACAGCATTGGCCCGGTATGGAGTGTGGGGGGGGGTGTGCCTCAAAGGGCCAAAGCACAATCTTGGTCAAAGAGGCCCTTTATATCTCTCCAGGTGGTCTTATTGGGGCTTTGTGGTGCTGGATGGTGTCAACATTTTTTGGGCCATTCCTGAAGCAAGAGCCTCCTCATTTGGCCAATTGCCAGATGGGGTGGTGGCATAGGACTTGACATCTTTTGTAGGGACCCACCATTCCTCAGGCTGAGCTGCTCCCAGGAGTCATGGTCCAGGCTTGGGTTGAGGTAGAGAAGGCCAGTGTCCTCCACAGGGACCCAGTTGTTCTTGTGAAGCATTTTGTTGTAGACACCCTGGAGGTGCTGGCTCAGGTGGAAGCTGGGTACCTCTCTGGGTGTGTCTTGCAGGGCGTGTACCTAGAACAGTGGGGTCCCAGCTGGCTGGTCCAAGTACCTTCGCTCCCAGTAGGTGTCCCTTGGGAAGTAGAGGCCCAGTGGGGTTTTGCAGAGCAGTGGTGGCAGCAGCAAGAGCCATAGCCGCACAGTGCCAGACATTGCCTTTGCCATCACCTCTGGCAGTTGAGGATGAGGGTCGGAAAGGGCCCACAGGTGGAGCAGTTTAAGGGGTGGAGCGGAAGGAGGGGCCTGTGATCCATAGGGGGCGGTGCCTGTGTGTCCACCGGAAGAGAAGAGGTGCCGGCACCATCTTGGGGTGGTGCGTGTGTGTCCGTCCGGAAGAGAAGAGGCGCTGGCAGCGGGACAGCTGGAAGAGAAAAGGCCCTTGCACCATCTTGGGATTACACAGAGGAGTAGAGGATATTTCCCACACTCGGAGAGGTGAGGTCAGTGGAAAGAAGGTGGAAGGGAGTTTGACACATTAAAGAAGCGGCCTGCTGAGCCGCGGGGAGAGATGAATTTCCCACGAAGGTGGGGGCACTCACCTGAGAGGCGAGGCGAAGGATTACCTGAGGGCCCCACGTTTGGGCGCCAGTTGTCCTCGAGGAGCTGCACACGGGGTGGGGTGGGGTGCGGGGGGGGGCGGGGGTGAGGCGCAGAGTCGCAAACGCAAGGCAGACTCTGGGGAGGTTTCTGGGCTTCTGTTTGATGAATGTAGTATGGGGCGATATAGCACAAGTGGTGGGAGGGGTTTGTGGTGACTATTGGGGATTGGTGTATGGTTGTCAGAGGAGAGTCCCAGCGTTGGGGAGGATTGTCCAATCTCTGGCAGGCTCGCTTTGGTTTTAACTTAGTCTCCCGAGGGCCAAGGGCTCTCTCAGGACCTAGGAGACTGGTGTGCGGGGCAGTTGGCTCAGCCAGATCTGGATTTCGCCATCATAGCTCTTTGGTCTATAGTTCAGAAAAGATGGACATCACAAGTGACTAATTATATCACTTTTTTCGAAGCCTCTTGATGACTTGTCACTCCACATCTGTTCTTTACCTCATGCAAGGGCAACAAAGGTATATTTCCTTTGTCTACTCCTTTCCCAATAACAAATCCATGGGACACACAAAAACACATAAGTGAAAAGGGAAATTGACACATTATGATGTGTCAAGATGAAAGTACAACAAAGGAAGAGAAGTGATAAACCTAGCAGTTATGTTCATCTCAAACATAAATAGGCAAATCTCTGGCAGAATATTACAGGAGAAAAAAGTGACCAGGGAGGAAAATGTTGAAACTGCCCCCATTCTCAAGAGCTAGTGAAGATAAATGTACCAAACTTACAAATGAGGATAGTGGCTGTGATGAAGAGAATGTAGAAGGCCCCCAAAGAAGTGATGCTGGAAAAACACATTAATGAAACTCCCTGACTATTTTACAACATTGACAGTGCAAAAGACACAATGGTGGATGCCGATTCCAACTTGGAAAGGAGTATGACTGTTTGCCAAGAGACAAAGACGGTGCTTGCATCACATGGTAGGTTACAGGTTGAGTAGAAAGAAGCAAGCACTGCTCATGCTGTTTTTTCATAAGTTTACAAAGAAATGAAACAGTTTAATTCTCAGTGTCTGATAATTACAACATTAGTGTATCAAAAAACATTCATTTTACTATTTTTTTCTATGCACTCATAGCTGATAGCAGAATTTGAATGTTTTGACATTTTGCAATGGTAACAGAGGAACAATATTTTTTCACAATGGTTATTAAGATTGTTCTGCACAACTAAACAAGGACTATCCATAATTTATAGAAATGGAATATATCCAGATATTTTAACAAGTCCACGGGTTTTATGACAGTATATTAGCAAACTAAAAATTGTATGAAGTTGAATATTCATATTCTGATAGCAAAATAGAATACTTAAATTTCAGGCTTTCCTGGAGAAATAAAGTTACTCATAAATTACAAAATGTAAGATATCTAGAGCAAGAGATTTAGTACTTCATTGTCTCAGTTTCTAATGTCAACAGATCTGGCTGTCTCCAGAAGCTTTGTTTTTCTATTCAGTGTGTTCTAAATATTAGTGAGAAAGCTTAAATTTCATCCCTTAATCCACTGCTAAATGAAAAGGACACTTGGATACATTTCATCATCTTTATATACCTCTAATTCTTCAACTGTAATTGAGCATATTCCTAAATAGATTGCCAGGATTGATGATAAAATGTTTTTGAGTAATTCTAGATAGTTTGTGATGCTAATGAACGATAAGTATGAAAAGATAAAGAAAGGAAGGTATGGTGGTACACACCTGTAATCCTCTTGCTCTGACAGGGTGAAGCATGAGAACTGAAAATTCGATCCCAGGCTGGGCAAATTAGTGACTTACTAAAAACCCTTCTCAAATTATTATTATTTTTTTTGAAACAAGGTCTCGCTTTGTGGTTCAGGTTGATTCTGAACTCACTATGTAATCCAGGCCAGCCTCGAACTCACAGAAATCCTCCTGCATCTGCTTCCTGAGTGCTAGGATTACAGGTGTGAGCCACCATGCCTAGCACTGAGGTGTGTGGTTACCAGGGATTGAACTCTGGACCTTGCGCTTGCTAGGGCAGATGCTGGAACCACAGAGCTAAATCCCTGGCCCCCAAAATAAAGTGATTTTTAAAATGGCTGGGAACGTAGCACACTGAGAAGGCCCTGGGTCCAGTCCCCAGTATGGCCAAAACATAGCAACCCCATGGTACCACTAGATATAACTACTGTTCCAATAGTACTCTCTCAATACTACATAATTGTTGCTTCAGTTTTTGCTTATATATTTCTAGACTTTTTATTTTATTTTATTTTATTATTTTATTTTGAGACAGGGTCTCGCTTTGTAGTTCAGGCTGGCCCTAAACTCACTATGTAGCCCAGACAAGCCTAGAACCCACAGCAATCCTCCTGTCTCTGCCTCCTAAGTGCTGGGATTATAGATGTGAGCCCCCATGCCCAGCACTGTGGTATGTGGTATTGATTGCTGATGGATGTGAGTCTCCATGCCCAGCATTCTATGTGGTTACTGGGGATCGAACTCAGGCCCTTGTGCTTGTGAGGCAGGTGCCACAACCACTGAGCTAAATCTCTGGTCCTAGACTTCTTATTTTTAACACTCACTTATTTTTAAAATTATAGTAAAAAACACATAAAGTAGCCGGGCGTGGTGGCTCATGCCTGTAATCCCAGCACTCGGAGGCAGAGGCAGGAGGATTGCTGAGTTCAAGGCTTGTCTGGGCTACATAGTGAACTCAGGGCCAGCCTGAACTACAAAGCGAGACCCTGTCTCAAAAAAAAAATAACATAAAATTTATCTTTTTAAGCTTTTTTTCTTTGTGATACCGGGGGTCAAACTCAGGACCTTGTATTTGCCAGGCAGGTGCAATGCCACTGAGCTACATCTCCAGCTCATAAGCATTTTTTCCTCTTAAACATTTTTAAGTGTATAGTTCAGTAGGATTCCTTATGTTCACACTGTTGTATAATCAATTTCCAAAATGCTTTTGCTGCATCTGTTACAGAGTAATTCCTCATTCTGTCTTCTCTCCAGCTTTGGTAACCATGCCCTAGCTAATGTTTTTCTTGACTGTAAAATATTCCAAAATGATATTATGAATACTAAGTGAGATCATTGTTATGGACCGAATGTTTATGCTTCCTCCCCCAAATTTTATATTGAAATTCTAACCTGCAATGTCATAGCATTAGAGGTGCGGCCTTTGGAAGTGATTAAATGAAGATAGAGCCCTAATGGGAGCCTAAAGTGTCCTCTAGTTCTCTCTGCCAGGTGAGAGGAAAAGGATAGTCTGTCATCTGGAAGAGGACCTTTGCCAGAACCTGACCGCACTGGCACCCTGACCTCAGATTTCCAGCCTTCGGTACTTTGAGAAGTAAATCTAGGTTGTCTGTAAGACAGGTCGTTGGCACTTTTTTAGAGCACTCCAAACTGACTACGATAATAATGTATGCAAATTGCTTGTGATATGCTTCATGCACTGTTAAGTGTTCGACAAATGTTAGATAGTATTATTTATGATTCTGTCTTATGATTTTAACATGAATGAAATTAGGTTCATATAAATATAAGGGCAGCCTATAATTAGTTGAGTTAAAAGGAGACAGGCAATAAGAGACAGTAGGGGATGATGGTTGTTATGGAGACAAAGAGGTGGAACAGGGATACTTTTCTCCCTTGCCTTGATTGCTGTCTATATTTTATCCTTAGTTGTCTTTTGGCACCTTTGGGCAAATGCCTTACAGGCCCTGGTCTATTTTCCATTTGTTCAGAAGTGGTACATATGTAGTGGCAGTGGGATTTTGTTCACTAAATGTAAAGTGTGTTACTTAAATGGTAACTTAGTTCTCACTATTTCAAGATCTTTCCTATAGAAATCCACATTTCAAGCTTTATTCATTTGGAGGTTCTGATTTAAAATAGTCCTCATTTCACTGAAGCAACAGTTGCTTGGATGGTGTAAATGGTTCCAGGTTGGCTTAAAATCATTGGCTGAGATATATTACTTGTTCAACCTTTCAAGAAGGTAGTCTTTGGGGTTACCCTGGTGACATATTTTTCAAATGAGACAAATCCACATTCCCGATAAAAGATCAGTCCCACTACCATGACACATAATGCTGATCCTGTTTTCACTAGGAAACTTGATAACCCTGGCTACAGATGTGTCTGTGTATTAGGTTCTCCCAAGGTAGCATTGCCAAGTCCTTGGAAAGGCCTGAGACATTTTGTACTTTGTAAGTTAACAAATTAGCTGAGTACAGTTTCATGGATGCTGACTGAAAACATGAGAATCCTGAGTTAGAAACAATGAACAGTTCGTTCTTCACAGCAATAGTAATAGCCAGAATGTCAACATTCATACTGATTCCCTAAATCTCAGTGCTCTTATGTGACAGGATCTCAGTAAGTTGCCCAGTCTGGATTCTAAGTTGCCCAAGTGGGCTCAAATTTTCTGTCCTCCAGTCTCAGCCTCCCAGAGTTCTGGAATTACAGGCATGTATTACTATCGCTGGCTGCAAAGGAGCTCAAATCTTTTATAATGATCAGTGCCTTTTTCTCCAAGGGAAATTATTTCTAGCTTCTAAAATGGTTTGCTGTACAATAGCCTAGAATATTTATATTGGAACAAAGATAGTTCCTCTGTTTATAAGATGTGCACAAACACACACATGTACATGAAAACACCCCCCACAGGGATTTATATCTCAGTGTGCACCTGTAATCATCTGTTCTGTCAAACATGCCTTCACTTTAGAACAGATTCTCTCTTACTAAAAAGGAAAACCCACTTCTTTTCTCTCATACTTCTTCTGACACCAAATATGTGGAGGGTTTTCCCATACAGTCCCACTCTATGGACACCAGAGGAGTATCCTACAACTAAATTCTGACAGCTAATGCAGACCACATGGGTTAGGAGCTCGAACCACAAGCTTGTCTCCACTTCACATGCCAATGGCAAGTAGTGGGTATCCTCCTCAGGTTAGCTACACTCTGTCTAACTTGGTTACATTCACGGGTCCTCCTGGGTTCAATAATTTGCTATTTTGCCTTATAGTACTCAGGGAACCACTTATATTTTCTGATTTATTATCAAGATATATACTGTATAGTGGAACATCCAGGCCTGGGTGTGGTGGTACAGGACTGTAATCCCAGCACTCTAGAAGAAGAAAATCTCAAGTTCAACCCCAGCTTGGGAACCTTAGTGACTTAGCAAGATCCCATCTCAAATAAAAGTAGCTGGGATGTAGCTCAGTACAAAGGCCCTATGTTCCATGTGCAGAACCACAAAAACAAACAAACAAATAGCAAGAGAATGATAGAAAAGAAACTATGAACAGCCAGATAAAGAGGCAGAAGGTTAAGTATAAGAGTTGCCATCCTCATAGAGGTGGAGTGCACCACCATCCTGGTGCATGCATGTGTTCACCAACCCAGGAATTCTCTACACTCTGTACTTCAGGGATTTTTATGGAGGTGCCACCATGTAAGTGTGATCTTTTATCAACTTGATCTCCACCCCCTTTCCCCTTCCTATAGGATGGTGGTGGGTAGGTCTGAAAGTTTCAAACTTCTAATCATAATTATTACAGCTCACAATACTCAGGGAGCCATTTGCATTTCCTGGCTTCTGGTTAACAGCCGCCACCCACAAGCTCACCAAGAATCATCACATTAGAACAAAAGACACTCCTATAACCCAGGAAATTCCAAGGAATTTAGGAGCTCTGTGTCACGAAGCAGGGTCAAAGACCAAATATTGGAAGAAAAGATGCACCTGGGACCACTGCCACTCAGGAAATTAAAAGAGTTTTAAGAGCTGGGTTCCAGAAACTGGGGTCAAAGACTGAATGTATATTTCATATTATATCACAATATCACAACCTTTTGCCTTACTATGAGGATCAATCCAGTACTGGTACCCACAGGAAACGAACAAGCAACATGATGTATGTGTATTTACTCATTCATTAAGCAAATATTTATGTCACATTTCCAATGATAGGAGATGTGCTGCTCTGTCAAAATACAAACTTTAAAAAGATGGAGTTTCTCCTCCAGGCATTCACTACCTATAGATGCTCCCTGACTTACAATAGGATTACTTGATAAACTCATCACAAATTAATAAGAATGTAAGTAGAAAATACATTTACTATACCTAATTTACTGTATGTCCTAGCTTAGCAACACAGCACACTGTGGAGTGTGCTGTGGCTGTGCGGCTGACTGGGAGCTGTGACTCTCTATAGCAGCCAGCATCAGGCGACAGGATCTGACCATGTAAAGCTAGCCTGGAAAAAATCCAAATTTGAAATTCCCGGGAGGGAGAGAAAGACAGGGAGGAAGAGGATGGAATGAGAAGTGGGGAGGGTGAGCCCAAGTTGTTGGGCAGAGAGCAGAGTGAAGGAAAGGAATGGAGGGAAGAGGTGAACTTATGAGTCTGAGAGCCAGAATGAAAATGTTAGACCTACTTGAGGCAATGGAGGAACAAGGCCGAGGGACCCATTAAGAAGCTTTGACAAGAGTCTAGGCATAAGGTGGTGCTGGTTTGAAAACAGAATGTAATACGAGAGGTGGAGGGAGGGAGACACAGCTGAGTGGTACTGAGGAGGTAGAACTGACCAGGTTTGGTGATGAACTGGAAAGAATCAGTGAAGGGAAGGGGGACGAATCTAAGATCACACCCCGTTCATGGCTTAGGTGAGTGGGTGATGAGTGATGGCTTTCACCGAGTTGCAGAACAGAGCACATGGAGCAGGTCCTGGTGAAGAGTTCACATTTGGGCACTCTGAGTTCAAGGGACACACGGTCCAAATGGAGATATTCAATGGACAGATAGAAACACAAGAATTTTATGCTATATAAATCTATAGTATTAGTATGTAATTTCTAGTTTTATAATAACACTCTTTAAAATTTAAAAATTATTTTAACATTAAATTATATGTGTATCAATGACTATCAGACAAACATATATAAAAACCATATAATGACTCACAACTGGTAGGGAAACGTCTAGCTAAAAGTGCTGTGTGGGTATCCATTGTGCAGGCAGCTCACAGGGCTGAATACAGACTTAGAGTACTTAACAGTGTACACTTCATACTCAAGAGAATCTTTTAAGGAAGGGAAACAGCACTTCATTTGAAGTCAGAGTGTCATTTCCACTGTAATTGCAATTGATACATTGCTAATGCACCAGAACAATTTGTGACTTTAAAAAAAAACAACCTATACCACAGTTCCTCATCAGTGTAGCTTTCTTTGTGCTGTGCTAGCTTTTAAAGGGCTTACATATACCATCCAGAAGCCGTGATAAAGTAACTAATTTTGCCTGTGACATTATTATATTATTACCAGAGCTAAATAAAATTCCCAAGTGTTAAATGTACTGAGTGAATTTTAATTTCTGTGCAGAGCCTGCAAGAAATGTTCCCTGCTAAATAGTGCATATTTATTTACTGATCTAAATCAATGAACTGTTTTCCACCAAATCCTACAGTACATATTTGTCACAGTCAGTGAAAATAAAAATGAGTAGGACCAGGCATAATTGGATACCAATTGTCCTTTCTCCTGTCACTAATGCTTCCAATCTGTTAAAATGCTGTTTGTTTTTCTTCTGAGTCATCCTGAGTTCATGTTTCCCCTAGACCCATAGTGGAATAGTTGCTCAAAGTGGGTGTCCACTCACTGCTATTTGTCTTGCCCTAGTAACAGAGCCTAATGAACACTAAGGAAAGGAACACCGTGTTATCTAGATGACACAGCAGGATAGATCATCCCAGTTTGATCAACTACAAGTTGTGGTTCAGTCAGACTGTCACTGTCTCAGACTTTTACTTTTGATTTATATGATTTTTCTTTCCTTTAAATTTCAGCTGTAGTAAGACACGATCACATTATTTTCATTATAGGCTTTTTAAAAGCCAACACTATATGCATATTTTGGAATGCTAAATATTTGTTTCCAGGTTGGCATCAGAGATGGCAGGTTTTCTTCCAGAAGAATATTTCCAATAATTGTTTACTTGTAAGCTACATTTCTTTAAATTCTTTTCTCTTCATTTTCCATGAGAACATAAAGCCAAAGGTGAACAGCTCCTAGTAAATTAGTGTGTGGCCCTTACAATACAGTAATGATTGTAGAAACAGGGAAGGAGACAGTCAGTTCTTTTTCAGTTCTTGGGTAATCAAGTATCAGGGATTGAGAACGATTTTCATTTTGAATCCAACCCATCACTGCCTTCTTCAGCCCTCTTATGCCTCTGCACCGGAGTTCAGCACTTCCATGGAGATGAGCACTTTAAAAGGCCTGATTTGTTGTTTCAATCAAGCCAAATAATTCCGAGAATCATTTCATGCAGAGCCTGCAGTACAGCATAAAGCTTCCAGATCAAAACCATTGTGTCCCTTTTATGCCTGGAGGAGTTGGCTCCTGATATGCCCTCATATTTCAAAGGTTTATCTATGATTATTGTTCTGGTCCTATCTAACAGCAGTTTATGTTTGGGGTGGCCTAGGATTTTTATGGCTTGACTTTAACAGGAGTCAGTTATTAGACTAGGTTCCCAAAACACAGTGTAAAATAGAAGAAAATGGAGAAGAGAAAAGCCAAGTTTAGACATTACATCATAACACGGTCTTGAATTTCAGTGCAGAAGCTGTACCTCCAAGGCACAGGTAGCTCTAAAGTAAGGCAGTTTCTTCTTCCTGAATGTGGAGGAACGAACTGGTCATCTCACACTTTCTTCTCTCTCTGTTTGTCACTGCTCAGCATTCTGTACCTCTGTGGGTACCTTGTCTCCACAAGGTGTGTGGCTCCTTCATTCTGCTTCTATTTCCTGGCACCAGGAATGTAGGTCAGAGAGCTCTTGTGCAGCCAATGAAGGGACCAGGTCAGAAGGAAAGTGGTGTGGAAATTCAGAGGAGGATGTTTGCTGAGACCTGTGTAGATCTAGAAAAGGTGCAAGTTTGAAAGCCAATACTGGATGGATCCTGAAGTCACACCCTTGGGTATGAATATCAACTTGCCTAATTACCGACCATAATACATAAAACAAGTTATTGATCTTACTAAATCTCAGTTTCATCATCTGTAAAATGAGGATAATAAGCATGTCTGCCTAATAGAATTACTCTGAACAGTAACTGGATTTATGTTGGTAAAGCCCATAGGTCTTTATGCATAGTAAGTGCTACTTTAGAGTTAGTTAAATAATAACTCTCTTTCACTGATGCTTTGTTGAGTTTCCAGGATGAAACTCTGTGTGTGTGTGTGTGTGTGTGTGTGTTGTGTGTGTTACTGAAGATTAAACCTGGGGCCAGCAAGCGACATCCCCAGCCCTTTTTTATTTTGACACAGGATCTCACTAAGCTGTTTAGTTGCCCAGGTTAAAATTTGTGATCTTCCTGCCTCAGCTTCCAAAAGTACTGGGGTTATAGGGAATGTGCCACCATGCTTGGCCTCTAGATGAAAACCTTTACATTTGATGTCTTTCTATATAAAGTAGACATATTTTAGTGCTGGTTTCAAGTCTCCTGTTAGCGTTGTCACCTTTTATAGTATTGGAGTATTATTGGAAACCTATAGAGAAGATGGCACAAGATGTAACTAGAAAAGAAAGGCATAATAGAGGTAAATAAGTAAGGCCACTTTATGTTCCAAAGTGTACACTATCATGAGAGTCACTAACCACATGTGACTACCGAAATTTAAGTTAGTTAAAGTTAAATGAAAAGTTCAGTTCTTTAGTTACACTGGCTATATTTTGAGAGCTCAGTAATCACATACAGTTAATAGCATAAAATTGGACAGCCCAGACCTAGAACATTGTCTTCAGTGCAGAGAGTTCTACTGGACAGAGCTGATTTAGATTTCTTGGTGTTTTTAGATACAGCCATTTGGCCTGATATCCTGGAGCAATCCCAGCTAATTAGGAGGCTGATGACTGAGGATGACAAGTTCGAGGGCAGCGTGAGCCACTTATTGAAACCCTATCTCAAAATAAAAAATATGGCTCACGCCTGTAATCCCAGCACTCGGGAGGCAGAGACAGGAGGATTGCTGAGTTCGAGGCTTGCCTGGGCTACATAATGAGCTCAGGGCCAGCCTGAACTGCAAAGTGAGACTCTGTCTCAAAAAAATAAAAATAAAAATAAAAATAACTGGAGGTATAGTCTCCTGAGCTTAAATCCCAATACGGCAAACAACAACAACAACAGAAAGATAGACCCATTGCATGTAATCAGCCACATCTGATTCATCAGACTTTCAATATTAAGAAGCTCACAAGTTTAAAAAGACTTTTTTTTTTTTTTTTTTTTTTTCTTTTTGAGACAGGGTCTCTAAAAAGACTTTTTTGCGAGGCCACACACCCTGGGTTGGGGTTCTGAAAATGGTATAACAGACTCCTGAAACATAACACTGAGAAGAAAACTGATGTTGTGTTCAAGCTGGCAGGGGATACAGTGATTGTCCTGTCAGGGCGACTCAAGGAGATGACCAGAGATGTCCCTGGGAAGATTCCAAGATGTGTATTTGACTGGATCACTCTGGACCAGTGAATAAAGAGCTATTTTATTCTTAGGAGAAGGGAGTTGAATCACTTGATCTTGCTTCTATTCTAAAATCTATAAAGATTCTAAATCTTTGTAAGTCAAGTAGATATAATTAAAAATATAAAGAATCAAATGTTAACTCAAATTTATGACCTGACTTTGTTTTTCCAGTTTCTTCTTTCTTTCCTTCCTTCCATCCTTTCTCCCACTCCTCGCCTTCCCTTCCCCCTTTCTCGTACTGTGGCTGAAACTCAGGAATGCTCTATCAATGAGCTACATCCCCAGCCCTTTTTATTTTTTGTTTTGAGATAGGGTCTTGCTAAGTTGCACAGGCTGACCTCAAACTTACAAATTTTTTTGCTATTAATATCTTGATCCTTTTCTACAGAGACCATATTTATCATCTCTCTCTCTCTGTCTTTCTCTCTGTCTTTCTCTCATGTATTTTTCTTTTTTTGAGACAGGGTTTTACTTTGTATGTAGTTCAGGCTGGCTCTGAATTTACTATGTAGCCCAGGCAAGCCTTGAACTCAACAGCAATCCTCCTGCCTCTGCCTCTTGAGTGCTGGGATTACAGGTGTGAGTCACCACACCCAGCATTGTGGTATGTGGTTACCAGGGATTGAATTTGGGACTTTGTGTTTGAGAGTCAGATGCCAGAACCATTGATCTAAATTCTCAGCCTCTCGTGGATATTTTTTGTATGCATGGTGCAGGAGACAGAATCCTGGGACTCATGCATGGTAGGCAAGTGTTCTGCCACTGAGTTATGACCCTAATCCCTAATGGATTTGTATATAGACTTGAACATTTCTTCCTAATATAATTATTTTGTGGATTTCACAACATGCAGAGCTAAAGAAACCGTCCACAAATTGCTACAGGTACTTACATGGATTTGGCTGATACGAATGTACTACTGAAGTCACGATTTTGGTGTTCACACTTGGAAAAATCAGATAGTCCCTCATATCACCTTAGTAAGGTTGATTTCTCTCTAGAACATATTATAGTATAGATAGTACAATACGTAGCTCATGGCCTATCATGGTGTCTAGAATTCTACCATGATTGATTAAATTCATTGAGTTACAAAATATCTTGCTTTAGCATAGAGTACATATATTGTAAAACACTTTTGCATACGTAATGTCACTTAATCTTCCCAACAACCTTTCACTGGGATAATTATCTATAGTTTTACCTATAAGGAAATTAAAGTTTGGGAAGGGGGAGGCAATATAGGTCACTTGCTGAAAGTCATCCACGAGAGTAGCAAATCTGAAACCTAAACTGCACAATTCCAAAGCCAGGTATTTCTCTATCATTTGAAAGTCATCTTTTGGCTTTTTTTTTTTTTTGAGACAGGGTCTCACTTTGTAGTTCAGGCTGGCTCTGAGCTCACTATGTAGCTCAGGAAAGCCTTGAATTCAGCAATCCTCCTGCCTCTGCCTCCCGAGTGCTGGGGTTATAGGTGTGAGCCACCACACCTGACACTGTGGTGTGTGGTACTCATTGCTGGTGGGCAAGAGTCACCATGCCTAGTATTGTATGTGATTACCAGGGATTGAACCAGGGACCTTGCTTTTGCTAGGCTGGTGCCAGAACCACTGAAATCTCCAGCCCTTGGGTTTCATTTTTGATGTCCACTTTCAAAGAGTTAATATCCTTCAGAGGGCTAACACATCTTTCATTAGCCATTCACATACTCATATACATTGGTAGAAGACTATAATTTTCTAAGTGATGAGAAATTTAGAAACAAAAAGTGCCAGGGAAGGATTTTAAAAGCCTCTTCTGCCAATGTGGAGCTCTTGAGGAAAGAAACTATTATTGATGGATGTAAGAGATGGTCATTTGAAGCGTGAGAGAAGGGTCCAGATGGATCACCACCTGAGGTGAGAGGCTTTGGGAAATCAGGGGAGTAGAAGGTAGGAGGAAGAAAGACAAATGGAAAATGAAAGAGTCTGTCAAATATGTTTAACCACTTAGAAACTTTTTTTTTTCTCTGCTTCACTTCACAGGCACTAGACTATTTTGTTTTGTTTTGGGGGTTAGATGCTGAGTAACTAGCAGTGCGGGCTGTGAACAGAGCTTTAACAAGCAATGGGGCCTGTTGATGCTTTCTCCTGATACTGTACCTTTTCCCCACATTTAATTTTCTCCAGTTGCTTTTAAGTTATTCTGGGCTTTGTACCTGAGCTTTCTGCCACTTAAGAAGAAAACCCAGCAGGGCAACACAGATCAGCTACTCAGAGGTGGACTGAATTCTCAGAAACACACAAATGCTGAGGACTCAAATGGACTCAAGTTAAATTAGGAGGAACATTTTCTGACATTTTCTCAACCATTACCATACTCACTCTAATCTAGAACATTAAGCAGTCCATTTCCGCAGTGCATTCCTCCTGAGACAAAGCATGTTGTCTATAAAAGGTCCCTGCTGCTGAATGGGAAGAGAAGGCCGACCTCACAGTGTACAGAAAGCAATAAAGCACTTTGAATCTGGCAAAACCCCCGTACATTATGGTTCCACAGATGTTGGCTTTAGTTTTAAAAAATCAGATGCATTTGCCAAAGAGACGGCAATGGCAGGTCACTGTATTTTGTGGTTATTTTCCTGTGTATTGGTCACTGTGCTCTAGTGCCCCTCACAGCTTGGCCAACTGCCTTCCTGGCCTTGTGTTGTTACCTTCTATCCACGCCTCCTTTTCCAGATAGCTGTATCTCACCTTCCAGCCCCTCGCCCTCCCATTGTCTCTTTCACTTGAAGAGCTTCACTCTAAGGAATGCTCTTCAGTGAAAAAGCAGAAACTATTGTTTTAGTAGAGGCAAACCTAATCCTCACTGTGAGCTGGGAAGTGGTGCAAAAGGTGGGTCAGAAAAGACACTGGAGTGAGAGAGGGTGGCCAGAGATGTGCTCTAATTCCAGCTGGCCAGGAGGCTTGGGACAATAAAAGTTCCCTTTGGGGCTCAGATTGACCTGCCTGTAAAGAAAAGAAGCTAAACTCCCTTTTTGTAAAGACCTAGGAATATTGTTTATAATCAAGAGTTGTGGTTGAAGGTATAGTCGTCTCCAAAATCATCCTTTTCTGAAGCCTGAAATTGAAATAGTGTGATTTTTAAAATTATAAAATGTTTTGCTCATGGAAACAATGAAAGCATCATACACATGCACTAAAAATGAGAGGTCAGTTATTATCTAAAATCTCCTCAATCAGAGTGAAGTTATTCTTATGCGATCTAGCAGCATTACTGTGATGAATCAATCCTCCTTTTAAATCCTCCATGTCCAGTGACAGGTAACGCTGGAATTGCCAGTGTCCTTTGAAGCTTTGTTCACAATAGCCAAGCTGTGAAAGCAACTTAAGTGCCCGTCATCGGATGAATACACACAGACAGTGGGGTGGATGACACAAAGTGGAATACTATTCAGCTTTACAGAGGAAGGAAACAGCTATCTGGGACAACTTGGATGAACCTGCAAGAGTTTATGTTGAGTGAAATAAACCAGTGCCATGTAATCACACTCCTATGTGGAATGAGAATGTTCAGCTTCATTTAGACAAGAGGAATATATTTTTTAAATCTATTGCACAGCAGGATGACTATAGTAATAATAATGCACTATATATTTCAAATTTGCTAAGAGTAAATTTCAATGTTCTCCCACAAAAAGTGCTAATATGTGAGGAGATGGATATGTTAATTAGCTTCATTTAATTATACAACAGTATATACATATATCAAGACAGTACATTGTATGTCCATAAATAGATGAATTATAGCTTATCAGTTAGATGCTTCCAAAAATTTGAATCACCTAAATATTGAAAACATGAAGGTAAGGATTTATGTCTTCTTTTCTTGTGTCTGACTAACTTGGTGAAGCAGAACAAAATTGAGATCTGCCATCTGAATATAAGCACGATAGTCCTGACTCAGCCCCTTGTTAGCTACAGTAGTCAAGAGAGCAGCTGGCCACTGGCCACCAACTTTCCCTTCCTCCAGCGTGTGCACACGCTGCTCCTACAGCTCTTTCCTCTCCTTTTCCCTGGCCATCCGTCCTTCTTGGAGATAGAACTGCATACATTGCACCACACTTGCTCTCTGGTTTTTTATTTGGGTTCTGACAGCAGGAGGCACCAGTAGGACACAGGAGGGTGGGAGGTACATTTATTCTCCTCCCTCGTTCCTCCTTTCCCTAGCAGGATATGATTTGGCAATTCCTGTGCTCCTATATCTACAGCTACAGCCCTTCCAGGGGCCCCCCTGCCAAGCCTGTAGGTCTCCCCTGGTTCTAGTAATACTGCTTCCTCCTGATGCTTTGCTAGCCCAGGCAAGATGAGGCCCCAGAGATTGTCAGTACCCTTTGGCCTGCCCACTCGATGTAAACAGTCTCTTGGTTCAGCTCTCTTTAGTCACCCTGTTGAGTGCACCATCTGTTTCCTGCCAGGATCCTGCTCGATACAAAGTCTAGCCAGTAAACAGAATCCTCTTGACTGCACTTTAATGCAGAGAGCTGCTTACTCAGGTAAAGAGATTGCTGAGAAGCCAAAGAGGCCACTTGGCAACTCAGAGAGTAGCAACAGCAGGAAACCACAAAAACAGAGGAAAGAGGCCGTGACACAGGCAGTGAGGACCAGGAGGCAACCACCAAATACTGGCATCAGGATAGGTCTGGCCACAAAGGGGGAAAGACACACATAGCCTCTTGTGGGAGGAGTTACCCAAGGCAAAGGAGGACTAGCCTAGCTTCTTCCTCCCACATTTTGTCCTACCCATTCCTTCCTTTGGCTTCTTCCAGCCAGTTGACCCTGGAAACTTCTGAGAAAATCGGCTTACAGAGTTCATTCCTCCTGTCATACAAAGAAGAACACAAAAAGAACAAGAGAATAGCCTGAAAACAAACAGGTCCAAGACCAGCATAATCTCTGCGACACTTTGGACCAGTTACTGAACCACACTGAATCTTTGTGTCCTTATGTACAAAAGGAGATGGTTAATATTTCACCTGCCTCATGGATGATACTCTGAAACAAACCCAAATGATCATGAGTGTGCAGGAGTGTTTGGTGAATTCCAAAGTGGTATATAGAGTAAGATGTCTGTCTTGTAGTTATAAGCTTGTCATTTTCAAATACTACCAGTTTTCTTCTCCAGCAACTGCTTTTAGTGCAATACCTCGACCAGAGAAACACCTTTGCCAAATCGATTCCCTTAAACTGCTTAGGAGTCCATTTTACAAAAGAAGACAATTAAATTGCAAGCTTGGGAAATGGCATCATTTGTTTGTGACCAGGGTCTACTGGCTACCAAGTCCAGGGACCTGCAGTGAGTCCTGGCTCCTGTCATGTGCAGCCCAGCTGCATCCTTGAGGATGTGTGCCAGCCTGAGGGTGGCACACAGAGAAAAGTGTGCTCCCTTAGTTGTCCTCACACCAGGCAGTGTTTAGGGAGGGGTAGCAGAGAGCCAGATGGAAAACAGGCACATCTCTGCATATATTGGCGTGCATGTCCCCTGGGCACTGGGAAAGCCAAAAGAGGGCCAGCCACCTGTCCCAGATCACTGCCCCTCCAGGATGTATTTGTACATCTGCTTCTTGAGGACACTCTACACTGTTTTTAGTATCTGCCTACTCTTTTTTCTCCTTCAGCTGTGCATTTCTTGTTTAGTCCTCTTTCTGGGAAATTATTTTTTTCTTCTATATTTTTGGTATTGTCGATTGAATGCAGGGCCTTTACCCTGACCAGTTTCTCTAAGTCACTAAGTTGCCTAGGCTGGATAACTTTCCTACCTCAGTGTCCCAGAATGCTGGGGTCACAGGCCTATGCCACCTTGGCTGTCTTCCACATTGCTTTAACAGCCATCTTCAGGAGGGTTCTGAGACTAGGCTTTTGAGTCACTCTCCTACAGCTCATCAACAGTGGTTCCTAGGGGCTGGGGATTTAGCTCAAGCGGTTCTGCACCTACCTTGGAAGCACAAGGGCCGGAGTTTGATCCCTGGTACCACCAAAAAAACCCAAAACAAAACAAAACAAAAAACCCAGAAAAACAGTGGTTCCTAAACCTGGCTGCATTTGGAACTATCCTGGGAGGTTTTAAATCCTAGTATCTACACTGTAACCTGCAGGTCAACATCTCTAGGGTGAGATCTAGGCCCTGATGATGGGAATGTGCCTCCAAGATTGAAAGTCGTGGTTTTAGGAGCAGAATTTAACCTCCTCACATTGTGAAATAAACCCACAGTCTTTCCTGTGAAAGAATATCTGAGGGAAAGTCTGTGGTAGGGTAAAAAAAATCCCCATCCAGATTACACTTGGGTTGCCTGAGAGGGAGTTCAAAGGGTGGTTGGTGGACAGGTCCTTTAGGGCAGGAGTTAATCCCAGACCACCATGCTCTGGAGCAGTTGTGCAAGCTGGCCATTGTCACTCAGTCTGGTGCCAAAAATGTAGTCTTACAGTTGACCATGGGCTTGGAATCAGGCTGGGAGAAGAGATCCAACTTTCTGTTAGGGAAGTTTTGAGCCACGGGAGTTCAGTCCATTTCAGATATTATCTAAAATAAGAGGCATAAGTGTGCACCTGAGAAGTGAAGTGACTTTTATGCAGTCTCACACTGGGCTTAGGGTGGAACTGGAATGGACTCGCACTCTCCTTGGAGACTCTGCCGTAGTTCCCTCTCCTTCTGCACGCCTCGTCAGGTTTCTGCTAGGATTTCAACTCCCTTATCAAAAATATTGGAGATTTAAAAAAATGATTGTTCTGGTACTAGAATTCAAATAAATAAGGCAGGATGATGACAATGATTAGAAAACATTTTTTTTTCTGTGCATGAGGACTTCACATACAGATCTGTTTACCTGGCAAATAAACTGGTGCCAGGGACGTCACTACACATGGATCAAGAAGGCATAAATGAATGAAAGCATTCATTTATGCCTTCTCATTCTGTTTCTGAAAAACAGGTAGCACTGCATTAATTTGAGTGATGTTCCCTATTGAAATGTAGCATGTCTCCTTCAATAATTTTTCAGCCTTGTGGGGAAAGAGATAACTTTTATTTGTTTGCTTGTAAATAACTATGGGATATTGTCAATACTGTATTTTTAAAAATTAATTTATATCTTTATTGGTACATTGTATAAACACATCATGAGGACACTCAATATCGGGAATTTGTACCAGTATATGACACAATTCAATTCTCATTTTTTCCTGTTCCCCTACTCACCCCCAAACCCGCCCCCTAAATACATAAGCTTTGTTTCCCCTTTTTTAATCACCATCACATTTTTTCTTTACCCCTCATTACACACTCCTCCACCACATTTCCCTTTTGAATATTTTCTATTTCACAGTAACCCATCATGCATTCTAGAACTCATTGATGTCTTCAGTTTCTCATTCAATACTGCATTTTTTTTTTTTTTTTTGCTTTTTTTGGAGACAGGGTCTTGCTTTGTAGTTCAGGCTGGCCCTGAGCTCACTATGGTGCCCAGGCAAGCCGCCGCGAACTCAGCAATCCTCCTGTCTCTGCCTCCCGAGTGCTGGGATTACAGGCGTGAGCCACCACACCCAGCATTATATGTGGGAACCAGGGATTGAACTCAGGTCCTTACGCTTGCGAGGCAGGCGCCGGAACCACTGAGCTAACCCTCCGGCCCTCAATACTGCATTTTTAAAACATGCCTATTTTGTTCTGGTACTTTTGGCAGGTAGTATCAAGTGATGTCATGAAGATATCTTACAATTCCCAAGTTTCAGGGAAAGTTCAATTTTAGGAATGGCTTAATTGCTCTTCTTTGTGGATTAGAAATGAGCAGATAAAGCCACTGGAAATTTTGGCACTGACTTGGAGCTTTGAAACCTATTTCTCCTCATAAGTGTGTCCTTAGCTCCAATAAGACCTTACCTTTTGTGGAGCTCAGGGTCTGGACTAGGATGAGGCAAGGGAGGTGCCCTCATACGAAGTGTAAAGGAGTGTCATTCTAGGGAGCAGAGCCTACATTTGTACATTCTCAGAGCACAGAGGAATGTGCTTGAAAAAATGAAATTGATAAGTCACAGGGTTGTTTAAAGGCCAGGAAATGATATCAGTTTAATACAGAAACATCCATGAAGGAAGGTTTTTGTGTCCATACAGAATGCAAGGGTGAAAGGAAAGGGTACAGGACAGAGAAAATAAAGGGTAGGAGCTCAAGTAAGAAGAGGGCATGATCAGGGCTAAGCATGTATCTTATGAGTAGAGCAAATGCTTATTATGCACAAAGCCACAGGTTCAGTCCCAAATACAAATAAATATACACATACATAAAACACATGGAACTGAATGAAAATGAAAATACCACATAATAAAATGAATGTGTTACAGCTAGAAATACTAGCTCATGACTCTAATCCCAACATTCTGTGAGGTTGAGGCAGAAGAATTGAGCCCATTCAGGATAACTAAACAATTTAGGGAGACCCTTTCTCAAATAAATAAATAAATAAATAAATAAGAGATGAAGGTACATCTTGATGTGAAGGCTTTGAGTTCAATCCCTAGCACCACAAAAATAAAGATAAAACAAAATGTGTGTAATAGGGCTGGAGATGTAGTTCAGTGGCAGACCACTTACATAACATGCATCCCCAACCCTGCAAAAAATATTTTTTTAAGAGGGCATTGTCTTCTAAAATCCGAACTTTCATAAGGAAGTCACTATGAGAGTGTAAGGAGCAGTGTTTCTCTAATGCTCATGTACTAGACTCTCCCGGAAGATTTACTGCTAAACTCCAGTTTTCCCGAGTTTCTAAGACAGTAACTCTGGACCAGAAGAAGAATTTACATTTCTCAAAGAAAGTTGCCAGCTGCTACTTCTGGCTCAGAGAGCCCAGTTTGTGGACTGTTGTTCTTGAGCAATATCTCTGTAACTGAGGTGACTGGCTGAGATTCTAAGAATGTTTTAAAACATATTGAGATTTGTTTTTTATTTGATACTGTATGGTAACAGATACTCAGACATCTGTTTGTGAGAGGAGTCTGTTACTCAGAGTTCCCAATAGGAGGTGGCATGATAGGGTATATGGGGCCACATAGGGAAATATCAGTCAGTCAGGAGGCAGACAGAGTGAGAGAAAACTGTGGACATAAGCTTTACTGAGGGCTTTCGGGGAGGAGTAGCCAAGGTAAGGGAAGCAGTGTAGACTTGGCCACTTTGGATAATTTCAGTGGCTCAGGATTACAGGGCTAGTCCCTTATTATCTGGAAGTGGGCCCTGAAATGATTTAGGGCAAACGAGGTACTGGCTTGGTGTATAAGACTTAGATGGAGGTGCAGTTGGCATTTGGGCTTTATGGGCTCTGCACTGGTTTGTTTGCATGAGAAGAGTGCACTAGAAGAAGTGCACTAGAAGGTGGCTCTAAAATAAGTGGCTAGCCCTGGGTTGGGGTGGGGGCAGTCTCTCTAGAATTGGAGAGAGACCCTCCAGGGTTTGATATGTCACAGCGTATATATCAAATACAAAATAATTTTTTAAACACAATTAATACAAAGATTTCTAAAACCACTGTCTTTATTGTGATACTGATCTTCATTTTTATTTTTTTTATTTTTTTTTCATTTTTAAATGCCAGTTATAAGGACCAAATCCTTCCTTGGTAATAATTTCTAATTTAAAGCTATTTTCACAAATTGAGACTAGCTTGTGAAGTCATTATTTCTAAAACTGAGAACCAAAGATACTTGGTAATCCAAAAATATCTGTATGAGTCCAGGGTTTTTTTTAATCCATTAATATATATCCATATATAACTTCAAAAACATTATCTTGACATTCATATGAGCTGTATTAATTTTTTTTTGAGACAGGGTTTTGCTTTGTAGTTCAGGCTGGCCCTGAGCTCGCTATGTAGCCCAGGCAAGCCTCAAACTCAGCAATTCTGCCTCTGCCTTCCGAGTGTTGGGATTACAGGCGTGAGCCACCACACCTGGCATTGTGGTATGTGGTATTGATTGCTGGAGGGCGTGAATCACCATGCCGGTATTGTTGTATGTGGTTACCAGGGATCAAACCAGGGACCTTGCGCTTGCTAGGCAGGGGCTGGAACCATTGAGCTAAATCTGCTAAATCTGCCCAAGTTGTATTAATTTATATTAATTATATCAATAGTCTAGAGTTGATGATGAGCAAGCATTATCTTTTCTCTTTTTTTTTTTTTTTTTTTT
>PVIC010020147.1:0-20854 GCA_004025085.1 Thryonomys swinderianus | reverse complement strand
ACACAGAGGTAACCTGTAGTATAGATGAGATCTGAATGAAGACAAAACTGCTCAGGAAATTTATAATGATACATTATCAAGTTCAGGCTAGAAAAATTTGTGTTTTTCTCAACTATATCTTACCCATCACAGGAGATTGTGACATTTTAACTTTTTTTTTGAAAACAAACATTCTATAGACTCAGAAAGAGCATTAGAGAAAGTGATAAAGTAATTGATATACAGAAGCATCTATGTACACCACACAATTGGTGTTTATGCCACTCACCATGCAATAACACAGCTAAAATTTTACAGAAAAATGGGGCTATTTACCTATATCTATGTCTATTTGTCTACAACCTTGTAGAACCCGTAATCTACAGAAAGATCACGCCACACCATAATCTACATAACTGTCATATCTGCAGGTTAGCAGAATTATTAAAATTCATCTGAGTAGCACGCATTGAATTATTTTGGAACAAAGACATGTCAAACAATGAACACACTGACCAGCCTGTCAGTTGTTATGCGATATGTAACTTATACACAGCAGTGGAGGATACTGATAATTGTAAAATCACTCAGCCCTGTTCCCCTCTCCACTCTTCAGAGACCCACATGTTGAACCCCTTAGGTTTTTGCTCTAGCATTTCTACTCTTTCTGAGAATCATATACCTGCATTGATATTTACTGACATACTGTGACTGGCTAATTCCAGCTGCCTTTCGGATAAGTGACTTTTAGTGTCTCATTTTCCCTCTGTGTCTTGGCCCAGTCACCACACCTACCGGCTCCATAGCTAGATTATGTATTGTTAGAACTAAGCAAATGTCATCCACCGTTAAGTCAAGGACTGTGCTATGCCTTGTCTCACCGGAGAACAGTTACCCCCAAGATCTACTAATGGTTTATGGCTCACCTGTGTATTTGTGCATGTTCTGACTCTTTGTCTCCAACCATCTACTCAGATTTTTTTTTTCCCAAAATACCTATTTTTAACTTTTTTCCATGGCTTTGTCCTTCCCATGGGTTCTGTCACCTGTGTAGCAGAAACACTTCTCTAGCAGGTGGGGCGGCCAGTACCCATAATCCCAGCAAGTGGGGTGATCCCAGATTCACTCCATTTTGCACAACTTGAGATGCTGTCTCAAAACTCAAAAAGAAAAGCCTGGGGATGTAGCTCAGTGCAAAGCCCCCAGGGTTCAATCCCAGGGCACACACACACACACACACACACACACACACACACACACATTAAAAAGAAAAAAAAAACAAGTGGTCTTCTCAGGCATTGGTTTGTTATTTTTACGTGATCTATGTTTGTACATATTTATGGGGTAAGATACAATAGTTTGATACAACTACATGATATTGAATTATCAAGTCAGAATAATTAAGATCTCCATCTCCTAAAATATTTATCATCTCTCTGTGTTAAGAACATTTTATGCATTTCAAATGCACAGTGAATTGTTCGGGCTTGTGGTCGCTGTGCTGTCCTGACCACATTATAGTGGTTTCCTCCTGTGTGTCTAACTAGATTCCTCCTGTGTGTCTAACTAGACCCCTCTTGGCTCCTGCTCACTGTCCTCACGGCCTCTGCTGACCGTTATTCCTCTCTCTTCTGCGAGACCAGCATTCCTAGCTCTCCGAGCGAGTTGTAATTGAGACCATGAACCATCTGCAAGGGTGGGTTCCGGTTTCCCCACTGAAAATGACTGTTGCTGGACCCTCCCTGCCCAATGGGTCTGGATTCTGTGCTTCCTAAAGCTGCCACCAGGGGGGGCACTTTCGTGGCCTGGAAACCTGATTCTTAGGTTTATTTGTTTGTTCTATATTCCTGATGTAGGGCATTCAGAAGTCTTCATATATTTTTAGTTGTCTTTGGCCCTTCATAATGAATTTGGGTATAAAACTTCAGATTTTAAAGCGATCTCACTGCAGAATATGCAGGCATTGCCTTACTGTCATGACTGAAGTTAGGGATTTTTTTTTAAGCTTTGGAAATAAGTTATTCTTTTATGTGGGTTCTTTTATCTCTAATGTTTAAAACTTTCACAAAATATTATTTAAAATTGATTTGTCTTTTGCATGTGGTACAGAGAGTTTCTTATACATAGGCTTCCTGGAAATGTTATTTCTTTTGTATGTATCAATGTTTTAATTTCCTAAAAGAAATACCAGAGACTCTCATCCTAAATTGACATTCTAATTTTCTATATGTTTTTATTTTTTCCACTCTCAATTGTTTCATTTTTCAGAGTTTTTTGTTCATTTAAATCTTGCAACTTTTCCATTTATATTTTAATATATCTGTTTCTATTTTTTCCACTCTGTGATATTGGTTACACACTTTAAGGACTTCATTTTGGCAAATTCATTCAGCACATAACATATGTAGAATGTCTTTTAGCTATTAGGGAAATGAAATAAAACTACTGGAGAGTTCATCTCTCCAGTCTGAACAATACTAGAAAAAAAACAAAAAATCAACACCTCTGTTGAGATTTTAAAATCTGGAATATCATCTTTTAAATTTCCAAAACATAAATGTTAAGTCAAATTTACTTCAGTAACCAGGATTTTTTCCATTTATCAAATATTCATTGAACCATAACTAAGTTTTTTCTAGTCTCCTTTAAAAAATTAAAAGGAATGAAAGGATTAGTAAATAAACAACACTGAGTTAAAGGCAAGGCAGGAGTATCACAACTACTGATGTGAAACTATATTACAGAGCTACTGTGATACAAACAGCACGGCACTGGCAAAGACACAGACCTGAAGGTCAGTGGAACAGACTAGAAGAGGCAGAAACAACTCCAAACCTACTCATCCACCTCATCTTTGAAAAAGGGCCCAAACACATCCACTAAAGGATAGCCTCTTAAATAAGTGGTGCTGGGAAACTAGCTTTCTACCTGCCAAAGAGTATCCTGGATTTTTATTTGCTAAACCCAGAAAGCTTAGTCTCTATCACATTTTTGCATCATGTCTTAACACGTACATCACACAGAGAAACACATGTGCTTACACAAGAAAGAAACAACACCCAACGGTATAGTCGTAGTGTATTTTAGTACTTCCTGTTCTTGGTGAGTTACTGGGCTGCTCACCACTGGGCTGGTCATGGTCCAGCCTGTGCAGGCCTGAGGCACACACTGCCAAGACCCTAGCGTTGGAGCTGTTCTTACTGCTGGATCCTCAGAGATCCTATCAGCCCGTCTGTCCTACAGGCTGGTCAGTTCCTACAGAGAATTCCCCACACTCTTCCCCGCTGCACGCACATCGGCGGGGCTGCTGTGCTCCTCAGCAGTGACGGGAGACTTCTCCTCCTCCCACACCTCAGTGTGCTGCGTGTCACATAAACCTTTTATCTCACTTCTTTAACCTCTCATGAAATGAACCTGTATCTGACAGCGAGGCTCAGGACAGAGAAGAAGCTGGACAGGAATTTCCTGGCCACTCAGAGGCAGGGAGAGTCATGAGACCCGCAGCTGGATTCTGTCAGGAAAACGATGCAGCGACAAGCAGCCTAAACCTGCAAGCTTAAAATACCAAGCTTAGTCCCTTCATTATGCTCCATGGCTGTCACGGAGTGAGTTCCATTTCTGCGTAGGACTTAAGATGACGGGATGTTCATCCTCTTAGTGTTTGCTGGTCACCATTCTGGAGAGAAGAAATGACCAGAAGCTTCCCTCAGGCTGGAAGTGACATGAGCTCTTTCATGGCACCACTAATTAACACAGTGAATCTCTGGGTCTCATCTGTCCACATGAGTTTTACCTGTGCCCAGCCTTAAAAAAAAAAAAAAAAGAATGGGAACTACTTGGCCCAGGCGTATTAATTACAGGCTATTTAATGATTCTCTGTCATCCCACAGCTGAGTTCCTCAAGCCTCAGCTCTCCCGCCTGTTTACGATGCCCACTGGGCACTTCTTGTCCCTTGGCAAACCGGTGAGACCCTAAGTGTGCCCCCACTGCTCATGCCGTCCTTCAGATGCACGTTTTTCTCAGTGGACCCGCATCCTCTGACTCTGGTGTCAATCTAGTAACACTTGGAAGAAGGCAGAGGTAAAATCTGTGATACAGCTGCCATGTTTGCAGAGATTTGGGACACACTTCTGTATGCAAATTTTGAGATATCTTTTTAAAGACAATGTATAGGTTAGAGTCATCTTGAGAGCTTCCTTTTCTTGTCTTTTCCTCTACTGCAAACTAGTGTCTCATTCAACTGCAGGATATGTGTAAGATGGTGGCGCCACGTCAGGCAGCCACAGGTTCACGGCCCGGAGCGTCCCTCACATGCCCGCGGCCGGCACGCTCCCTGTGATCGTCGGAGGCGCGTCGGCATCACCAGCCATACACCACGCGGTGGCGCTGTTCCACAGCACAGTCGCACCACCTAGGGACACACATTACTGTCAAACAGCAGGCCAGGGTATGCAGGCAGCGGCCGCACACACTCCTGCCGTCCGTGTCTTTTGATTGTACACTTTTTCCTCATGTTTGATTTAATGTCATGGTGTTTCATTCATCGTGACCTTAAGAGCAACAAAAGGTGCTGATATGTGTGTATGTGTGTGTGTGTGTATGGGTATATATGTGTATATATATGTGTGTGTATATGGATATATATGTGTATATATATGTGTGTGTATATATATATGGATATATATGTGTATATGTGTGTGTATATATATATGGATGTATATGTGTATTTATGTGTGTGTATATATATGGGTACATATGTGTATATATGTGTGTATATATATATGGATATATATGTGTGTATATATGTGTGTGTATATATATGGATGTATATGTGTATTTATGTGTGTGTGTATATATGGGTACATATGTGTATATGTGTGTGTATATATATATGGATATATATGTGTGTATATATGTGTGTGTATATATATATGGATGTATATGTGTATTTATGTGTGTGTATATATATGGGTACATATGTGTATATATATGTGTGTGTGTATATATACAGTTGTGTAAGTATGGGAGATATACACACACAGAGTATAGGTCAACTGTGTAGTATACATCATGATACCATCTAGATCTGTGTGAGTACACTCTGTCATATTTGTGCAACAGCAAAAAACCCAGCGACCCATTTTCCATAACACATCGTCACTGTTGTGTAAATGAGCGTGTCCATATGTATTTTGCATCTGCCTTAGTCTCACCCCCTCCCCATTTGCCTGGGTGAAGACTGTGTCTTTTCTAACTTGTACTCTTCTGAGTTTCCTTGCAGATTTATGTTCTTTCTCCTGTGTATTATATCCTGCCACAGTGTTAGGACTTCATTTCCTAAAATTTATCACGGGTTATAGGGCACAGATCTAGATGTCGAGACATTACACAGAAGACTCAATGTGCATTGGCCCCAATATTTACTACAATGGGTCAGATTCTCTCCCATTCTCTAGCTCAACTCACTGTTTTTAACCTGTCCCTCTTCTTATACATCCTTAAATCCTAATTTTATTTTTTCAAAAATTTGCCCACATTTCAAACAACGCAACTCAGCATCTTTCATGACCTGTTCACCTGAGAGCTGTATGGAACTCATTTTTCCATCTCAATATTTCATCAAGAGAAAACACAATATCATTTAGAGGTATTTATAGTGCAAACATTTTCATGCATTATTTTATGTGCTATAGAGAGAAAGTGTTAGTTATCATTGTATCCCTCAAAATTCCCGGCAAAGAATAAAGAGATGAACTTGGTTTAATTTGCTTGTATTTTTATTAAACTTACCATGGCTCCCATAGGTGTCTTCATCAACATCTTTGGGTTCTCAGGATTAAATCAATTAATCCTGAGTAATATTTGGTAATATTTTCTTCTGCTGTAAGGTGAAACCTGGTTGGTGGCTACTCAAGGCAATAATATGTGCCAAAAGATTCAGCTTTTCTGATTCTCCCCAGCCAAGCTAGACAGATGGTCAACTGGCGGGCACCCAGAAATGCTGCTTCTCTCGATGGAGTGCTATCAAAACAGCTAAACTTACAGATGCTGACAAAACTATCACGTTTTTATTTTGCCAACTTGCCAATAATCGTGATTACATGCAAATTTTATTTCTTATTCGGTTCAGTTGTACTACTTTAGAAGTAAAGTTTTGAGAAGCTGGTCCTTCAGATTTCTTTTAGAATTGCTTATTAGCTTTGATTTATAACTTTTACTTTAATTTTAAGGACATCATTTTGTTGGGGAGGGGGAGTTATATCTTGAGCAATTTTAACCTAGTGTCAACTTAAGAACTTCTAAATTCAAAACTGCGACAGAGGACTGTATATCATAGTAAAGGTAAAATAATTCAGTCAGTCAGCAAATAAGTGCCCAAGTCCCAGAGGCAGGTAATATAAGAATCCAAAATGAATTCTATTCTCAGAGGTGACAGAACACTGACTCCTCAGCTTGCTTGCAGGGGGCCCTGAGGTTAGAGAAACTTGGACGGGATTTCCTGTTTCAATGCAAGAAATTTCCATGATGTAAATGGAAGATAGGGAGAGGAAGAGAGCCACAAATAGGGAATATCTCCTAGTTTCACACTCCAGACATAGTTTTACATAGAAATAAACGAGACTCTAGGAACAGTAGATATGTGTTTCATTTTCGGCTTTAGTTTCACTGTGATGGGCTCGTGCGTACTGATGTGCAAATAACTGAAGCCAACAATCTGACCAAAATGACCATTTACTTCTACTGTGAAAGGCGTTTGACCTCAAAGGCGCCCCCTGGAGGGACGTTCAGATTCTGATGTGTGACTGGTGTGACGTCATGGACTCTGTTATCAGGTCAAAACAATGACCCTGCGGCTCCTGTGACTCCAGAAAGGCTCCTAAATCAAAGTCATATTGACAGAATATCTTAGCTGACTCGTTTGCTCTTCATCTTTGAAAGCAGATTCTGTTACATTATCAGGTAGGAAAGTTTGTTTAAACTCCACCCACATATCTACTTCGGTAACATGGCAGCAGACACAAAACGGTATGAGGTTACCCGTATGTTAGTATTAAATTCCTGCTTTAGAAATGTAACTGTTCAAATGTCTACTTAATATTTTCAAATTACTTCAAAACCCTTTAATAATGTAACTACACAGTGGCACTCTGTGTGAGTTTAAAAATACTGACCTTAAGTGATGAAGTATCCCGTAGAAACCCTGTTTTCCAATGCCTACACCATTTTTTTTTTTTGTTAGAAACAGAACAGAATGTAAGGGGTAAAACCACAAGGTAGACATAATCGTCCAGCCTGCCCATATCTGATTGAAAACCCTAAGGTGGAAAACTCACGGTTATAAAGGTGTGGTTTTTATTAACCAAAAATACAAATCATGATTACCCTTAGTTGAGATTCATATCAAATACTTTTATTAAAGGTGTTTGAAGGCTTGTAGCTATCAACATTTAATGTCTGCAAGTTCAAAAAGTTAGCCTTCACCTTTCTCCATTGTTGAATCCATCCACAGGGTTAGGAATGAATCTAGGAATTTTTTTTTTCCTGGCTGCAGTTAAGAAGCGGTAAAATCATTGACCACCTTATGAGGGGCTCCACTCAGGGAATTCTGGGAGCTTTGGCATGCATTTCAGGTATCAACTTTAAATTTTCTCAAATTTTATCTAATTGGTTCTGGTGCTCTTTCGCTTTTCTCTCGCGATAACATACAAACATAGCTATTTTTTCACAGTGTAGCATTCTGTTTTGGGTCCTTTGAAATGCTTTGGAGAACTCAGGCAAAACAGAGGGCAGAATCTTAAAAATCAAAGAGCTTGTAGCAGGGCTTAGACAGGCCAGCGGGATCCGCACAGAAGAGCCCCAGGGCCTGGCAACGTGCCCGTGATACCGACCTCCCTGGCACGCGGGACCAGCGCCAGGGCTGGCCTTGTGGCGGGGCTTGTCCACAGAGGCACTGGCTGCAGCCGACTCACTGTCCCCTGGCACCGGGCATCCCGACAGCCCAAGCAAACGGTTCCGCTGTGCGATGATCTGCTTGCTGGGCCAAATCCAGTCTCAGCCAGCTGAGCGTAGGAATGTTAATTATGGAGACCGGCGGGAGCGCACGATGCGCGCGGAAAACCCCTGTGGAAGCGCGTCTGCCTTCCCGCGGACCCCACGGTGAGCACAGACGTTGTGCGGCTCGCCGAGCACAGCGGGGCTGCGGTCCTGCTGCTCCGTGTTAATTAGAGATAAATAAGTGGCCGACAGGAGTCTGCGGGCATATGTTGGTCAACTGTCTCTGGCTAATTAGGTTTATGCCCACTGGGCAGGGGCCTCTAGAAGTCTGCGTTCTGGAAAGCGCTGTGCGTCTTTGTACAGGCCTGGTGAGGGAGCGCCTGCGTGCAGGGCTGAGGCTGACAGTGAAAGAGGGGGGAGAGAGAGAGAGAGAGAGAGAGTGAGAGAGAGAGAGGAGAGAGTGTGTATGCAGGATCTTACAAAATGGTAACAAAATATCCAGGTGAAGAATATTTTACTGTATATTTTCAAGTGTTTTCGCTTAATACGGGCCAAAGTAACTCACAACAGATACCCAGTGATCAATCAAAACTGTGTTTCTTTTCCACGTGTATGAAAACCTTTACCTTATGAAAATTAGGGGAACTGCATGAATGACTATCTTCATGTCATAATTAGTCATTAAATATTAACATGCATCTCAATGACAAACAGTAAGATTGTGACTGGCAACACGTAGTTTGTATAAAATATTTGTTCGTGTTCATTTGTCTTGAATGCAGATAACTACTACTCTCAAAACAGTGATTTCATCACCACTGTATTATCCAAACATGTATTTTTATATATTTTCTCCAGATAGAAACTTGTAAAATTCTAAAATTGACATTTTAGAATATAACAGGAAACACAGTGATCTTAAAGCCAAATTCACATTTTCTTCCATGGCTGTCTTATGCCACTCACTGGAAAAATTCTACAGTGTGGACCCGGGAAACTGGTAAAGACGGTGCGTGGCCTGATCTTTCTTCTTCTTTTTTTTTTTTTTTTTTTTTTTTTGAGACAGGGTCTCGCTTTGTAGTTCAGGCTAGCTCTGAGCTCACTATGTAGCCCAGGCAAGCCTCGAACTCAGCAATCCTCCTGTCTCTGCCTCCCGAGTGCTGGGATTACAGGCCTGATCTTTCTTCTTATCTTTATTTGTAAATGATCAGGTAGAGACTTCACGTAACTTCGTGTGCATCTGTTTGAATTAGTGAACTTGATGTGTCAGATTTTCTAACAATATTCTTCCCGGCAATCAGAAACTTTCTGTTGTTCAGGAATTGTTCTCTGGCCTAGTGCTGTGTAGTCACGCAGAGAACCACCAGGGATCAGCCTACGGTGCACTCGGCCTTGCAGAAGCCATCCCAAGAGGAGTAATCAAATCCCCCGAAATATTCCTCAGAAACTTCAAGGCAACTCCCGGCATCCGTAGAAATCTCTCCAGCCTTTTCCCGAATCTTCCTCTTGGCCTCATTCAGCTCCTTCATCTCTCGTCCATCTTCTGCGTCCTCCAGACAGGCTGTGCATTTCCCAGTTGGATTCCATGACATTCTGTGTATCTGTGGTTTAAACCGAGACCCATTCGGGCGACTTGACGAACGCAGCAGTCTGTGGAGCTGGAAGCTGAACCCATGATTCCTGGGCAAGTGCCCGCCCCGAGCCACCAGCGCCCACCGTGGCACCAGGGGGAGCTGCGGAGCGCAGCTTCCGGTCGACCCCAGGGCAGCTTCCGGTCGACCCCAGCGCAGCTTCCGGTCGACCCCAGCGCAGCTTCCGGTGGGCTCCAGCGCAGGCGCTCACAGGCGCTCGCACTTTGCCTCCAGAGTTCCCTATCGCTTTGCTCCCGTTCCTGAAGCTGGTGATGCTGGTGTCGGTGCTCCTGCCCACGTCTCCTTGGACGACGTACCCGCTCAGGGCGACATCCTTTTATGTCACAATCACAAGGCTTGGTCCGTCGCCTGCTCTCCTTCCGCCGGTGCGTACACCCCAAGGGGTCTTTCTCAGAAACCCTTTCCTCATGGTCTGTTTTCATATATGCAATTCCTCTTGACCTGTGACTTTAAAAAAAAACAAATTGTCCTCAAAAGTCCTTATAAAATGCAGTTTAAAACTTACAACATCCTTGGGCTGGAGATTTAGCTCAGAGGTTCCAGTGCCTGCCTCACAGGCGCAGGGTCCTGGGTTCGATCCCAGTAACCACATACAACAATGCTGGGCATGGTGACTCAATGCCCACCAGCCATCAGCACCACATACCACAGTGCCATGCGTGGTGGCTCACGCCTGTCACCCCAACACTTGGGAGGCAGAGACAGGAGGATTGCTGAGTTCAAGGTTTGCCTGGGCCACAGTACAGTGAGCTCAGGGCCAGCCTGAACTACAAAGCGAGACCCTGTCTCAAAAAAAAAAAAAAACTTAAAACATCCTTGAAACCAAATCAGTAAAATAAATTCATTCTTCACCTGTAAGCACTTTATCTCTACCAATCCATATTTTTGAAAATTATGTGCTATCTGCACAATTAAATACAAGTTTCTAGATGTTGATAATTAAAATGATTTATTATTGCAACTTTAGATATATAGCAAGCATTTTATATTCATTATATTATCTGCTTTATGTCATATATATGTCAGCAATAGGCCTACTTTCCGCATCTAATACTGAGGATGGGATCCCTTTCATGCTATGCTACATGTTGATTGCATTTCTTCTGTTTTATTTATTTGGAGAAGGATCTTGCCAAGTTACTAAGTTGCCTGGGCTGGGCTCAGAATTTCTAGACTCCTGCCTCTGCTTCCCAGAGTGCTGGGATTACAGGTGTGAGCCATCAGGTTGGCTTCTGTTTTAAGTACAGAACTGGACTTTAGAGAAAAATGCTTTGACCAATGCTACTCAACTAAAGAACAATAAAAGCAAGATATTTCTTGCCTATCTTGCTTATTTTGTCACATACTATACATTAATTATATATATATGTGTGTGTGTATATATATACACACACACATACATACATATATATATATATATACACACACACACACAAATACACACACACACTGGCCTCCCTCTCCACTAGAATGTAAATCTTTATGGGCAAAAATTTAATGTTTGCTCACTGTTGTGACTAGAATAATTAGTGCTTTCCCTCTCTCAAATTCCCTGTTCCCTCCCCACCTCCCTCCCTCCCTCCTTTTCTCTTCATCCCTCCCCCTCTGTCTGTCTCTGTCATAAACATGTACATGAGGTGTGGTTGCAAAATACAATATGTCAATTTTTAAAATACATTACAGTAAAAAACACATCAGTATTAGTTACTCTTCCCTGTGCTTTGGACGCACTTACCCCATTGGTTCATCCCACTTTTTGAAGCAGGTCCAAAGTCTTCTTCTATGAGCAGCTTGAGCTGGGCTGTCATGGCGGCGCTGAGGACCTGTGAGTTCTGATTTGGGGAGAGAGCCAGAAGCCAGATCAGAGGAAGAAGGAGGGTGAGGACGCACTATCATGTTTTGATGAGCTGCCTTTCCATTAGACGGCTCTCGGACAGCAGCGTTTAGTGTCCTTTTCGTCACGCTGGGTAAAGACACTGAGGAGTGAGGACTTCCGGAACTGCTTCAGAAAGTGGCAGGGAAGTTGAGACAACGTGTTTAAAGGAAGCAGGAGTATTAGTAGAATTTATGCTAATGTGCCTTTGCTATAATAGATTTTTAAATTTAAACATTCACTGTAGGGCCGGAGGGTTAGCTCAGTGGTTCCGGCACCTGCCTCGCAAGAGCAAGGACCTGAGTTCGATCCCCGGTAACCACATATGATGCTGGGCATGGAGACACGCCCACCAACAATCAACGCCGCATACTACAATGCCAGACGTGGTGGCTCACATCTGTAATCCCAGCACTTGGGAGGCAGAGACAGGAGGATTGCTGAGTTCGCGGCGGCTTGCCTGGGCACCATAGTGAGCTCAGGGCCAGCCTGGACTACAAAGCGAGACCCTGTCTCAAAAAGCAAAAAAACAAAACAAAAGAAAACAAAACATTCACTGTATATTTAATCATATATTATCAAATATATACATCCATGTAAGTATATATACTATATGAATGTGTGTATCAATCATGTGATTTGCACTATTAATGTCCTTTGTGTATAAAGGAAATGATCCAGATCATAATTTTATAATTACTTGCTTATATCTCCAATTCCAGGTGTTGCTTATTATGTAATGCTTAAAATTAGCTTAAAATTAGAAAATTCAGGTAAAAATATGACTTATTACAAAGTGCCTAAATCATTTCCTCTTTGTGGACAGTAAGAGCTGTTTAGATATTCTAGATCTCTAAACGAAGTGAAATCTTAAAAGCAGCAAATATGTAAAAACTAACATAAAACCATTAGCATACAACTAACTGTTTACTGGTACAAAGATCCAAAACACCCGGGCACATTTGTCAAATTTCCTAAGAAACTTCTAAAAATAAGATTATGGATGCATTGCTTAGGCTTAAATGACCAAAAACAGGGGCATTCAACTTTCGCACCTAAATCATATTTGCATTATTTACAAAGCCCTCTTGACAATGCCAAACTGCTTTCCATTAATCTCCTGAAATTCTTTAAGTTCTACTGAATGATCTTTTTCCAAAATTGTTTTTGAATACTGTGATTTTTTAACCAAAACTAAGCATTTATGCCAATGAAGTTGTTGTGGTATATATTTAATGATGGTGTACACTTTTTATGAGAGAGTTTTTATTTTAAAAAGTGAATTTAAAAGGACACAAACATAAATCTTAATGCTCCATTTGTACTTAATAAGAAATAATTTTCCAGTGGTTTGCTTAGCAAAAACTAACAGTGTTGTAAACTGTCAAAACAAGAAAACAGTCACCATCCCAGTGGGAAACAAAAATGACTTTGTGTTCTAATTATGAAGGCAATATCCATATAATGTCAAATTCTCTCGGACCGCTAATCAGACATATGTCAAAGTGGGACTAAAAGGGTCTACTTTTCTTTTCAAAGCCCCAGTTAAGCTGCACGAGAAAGGAAATGGAACAGCACGGATACATATGATAAAATGGTCTCCTTATCGCCTTTCCATTTTCTTTCAGAAATATCTCATTGGTTAATGTTTTCTGAACCTGAAAAGACTACAGAAATTTACCAGCCACGGTCAGGAACCGGACCCCAGGAAACTACCCCCTGACTTCTGCAAGGCACAGGCACAGCCCTAGCGATGCTGCTTCTCAGATCCCTTTCCTTTCCCCTACTTATTTATTCGTTTTTCTTGGTGACATCCTAAGATTGAGGAGTAGGTTTTGAAAAGTAATTTTGCTAAATCATTTAAAATTTTGTAACAGCCAAAACATGGAGACTTCAGCTAGTGTGCTAAGTTGCGGTCTTATTTCCTCGTGGCGTGTCGTTTCTAAAGGTTCTGTAAATATGGCGTGGATGATTTGCACGTTCAGACTCTGGCTGGTGGTCAGCACGTGGGCAAAAGAAAGCTTGTAAATGGAGCCTTCAGGTGGGGAACAGTGACTTCACCCTAAGGTCCTAGAGGGTCAGAGCATAGCGAACTCCCAGGTAAATAAAGGAACGATACGGCTTTACAGTGGCAGACTTAATAATATACAGTATCACACAAGACTGTCACATCAGTCGTAACCAATAATTAATAATTCCTCTTACTGCTCATTACTCTTTCTCTTCGCGCGTATTCTCTCTCTTGTATTCACTCATAAAGAGTAAATCTGATACTATACATGTATACATGAAAGACAGTTGTCTTCGGTAGATAAAATATAGCATCGATGAATAAACTCAGAAATGTACGAAAGTTCATTACCAGTAACCTGAGTCTGAACATCACACCTTTTTTACACTGAGGTTCAGAAAAGTTGGTCAAGTCATCTAAATATGAATAATACCTTCAATGACTTATAAAGACTGTCTGGAGGAAAATAAAGCATCGCATTTACCCATGGGTGGTGATGAATCCATTTATCCCAGCAGCAATAATATTAATATGTCACCTCTATGAATCTTCTTGGATGACTTGGCATATATAAAAAACAGAATCATCTTTCCTTATTGATTATACTAGGCTATACTAAAAATCAGCATCTCTAATCAATTGTTTAATCCAGTGGAAAAAATGGGACATTTTCTAAGATGTTAGCTCTGCTAAAATAAAAAATCAAGGGAAAAACGGTCTCCATCAAGGGCTGCTTTTCTAGTTTTATTATTAATTATTTTTATTATTTATTAATTTGTATTATTGTATTATTTTTATTGTGATTTTGTTTTTATTAATAATAATAACGCTGGAGAATATCAGAATCCTCAGCTGTCTGCTGGCTCCAGCCCCATTACCGCCGCACCCAGCCAGAGCCACGTGGGCACAAAGGGTCGAATGGGTCAGTCCACAGAAGCAGGCGACTTTTTTCTCTCCTGTGTATCAGTCTTTCATTTTCAATAATTTTGGTCACAGTAACTTAACTTCACAACTTGAAAGGATGTTCCTAAGACGTCGGGGGACTGGGCCGGACATGATTTGTGCGTCCTCAGACGGGCAGTGAGGGTCTGCAGGGCCCGCTAGAGACACAGCGTAGGGCCAGCGCCTCGCTACCCCTCGGAGCTGGTGTTCTAGGCAGGCACGTGTGGGTCAGTGAGCCAAATCCTGATAAAGACATCTTCCTTCCAAGGTGCAAAGAACTTAGGTATAAAGTCTTATCTACTTTTATTCTCTTGATTCTATTTGGTTTTTTTAGAGAGAAGCACAAGAATTTTTCAGTCTTTGTGCTGGAAAATCTTAACATCACTTTGTCAGCCAGTGTCTACCACAGTGACGAAATGATGATAAGGGGGTGTCCTGGAAACCGGCGGAAGCAAAGGCAGTCATCTTTCTGACCGTAGTGAGCTGCGGAAAGGGTGTACTCTGGACGGGGGTGTTCAGGGCACATGTTCTGGGGAGCAACAGCAAACGATTCTCCTCTGAGTGAGGACAGCACAGGACACCCCAGACCTCAGGGTACCGACCTTACGTCATGCCGGTATGACTGACGGACATCACTGCCACAGCCTCTGCTAACATAACCCAACCTGTCCTCCTAGTAAACTGAGGATTTCAGTTTCCCCGAAGCCCTTGGACTGGCGCCATTCTGAAGATGCCCCCCCTCTCTCTGTCTCTGTCTCTGTCTCTGTCTCTGTCTCTGTCTCTCTCTCTCTCTCTCTCTCTCTCTCTGTCACACACACACACACACACACACCTTGCAAGTTCATTTCTAGTGCACAGGATTCTGCAGCAGAAACAAATGATCTAATTAATACCCAAATTGCCTAATTAATACTCTAATCACCCAGTTAATATCCACTCTCAAAAGGTTTCCTTTTGTGGCTGTCAGCGTGTTTCTTCACTGGACTCTACTCTCCAGTCTCTGCTGTCCTTTTTACCTCTGTGCGTTTCATTCACAGAAAACTCACGTTTCACCCATGTAAGTGAATAAATCTCTTTTATCCAATTCATTTCTGTGGCACTAAAGTGATTGTAAACCTTTACTGGTCGGCTGCGGTGGGCTTGCCTGTCTTTGGACTTGCGACGCCACCACGCACGGCTAGCGGAGGAGGGGAAGAAGGGGCTGGGCCTCCAGGGAGAACTTGTCCCTCCGGTCACATTTAGGTATTTAAAGGAAGAAAAGGTTTTAGAAGAGGTCCGGCTTCAAACACAGCCGTGACTGGGCTTGAAATCAAGAGACTGAGCCTGTAGGGTTTCTCTCCTTAGAGGCTCTGGCGGAGGGAGGACAGCCGCGGCTCTGGGCCTGGCTCACCTGAAGGAAGCGCACGCCTTCTCGTGCCGCGGCAGCCGCCTGCCCAGGGCACAGGGATGAGGCCAGAAAATCGCCGCGGCAAACGCTTTAGGCGGGGGGACCTGAGGAATCTTTTGCCAAGGCAGGGGCATCAGGCTCGGCCACGTCGCGGCCACTGAGGCCAGGGCTGGGGCGGCATCTCGGGCCCTCCCCGTGCTGTTGGTACCGCCCCGCGGGCTCCACCGCTCGGGCCCCTCCTCCTCCCAGTAGTAGGGCGATGGCCACGGCTGGGCCTTGCGATGAAAAACGAGGTAAAAGTGAGGGCCAGCTGGGGGGTCAGCGAGCTCGGGGCGAGTCCAGGAGCTGTGGGGGAGGAAGCTGTGCTCCTGAGGTGGCCTTGCACCTGCAGGGAGCTCGGCCAGGGGCAGCCCTGAAAAGAAGCTGTGGCTGGGCCGGAGGGTTAGCTCAGTGGTTCCGGCACCTGCCTCGCAAGTGCAAGGTCCTGAGTTCGATCCCCGGTAACCACATAGAATGCTGGGTGTGGAGACTCACGCCCACCAACAGTCAACACCGAATACCACAATGCCGGACGGGGTGGCTCACGCCTGTCATCCCAGCACTCGGGAGGCAGAGACAGGAGGACTGCTGAGTTTGTGGTGGCTTGCCTAGGCACCATAGTGAGCTCAGGGCCAGCCTGAACTACAAAGCGAGACCCTGTCTCAAAAAACAACAACAACAAAAAAAGAAGCTGTGGCCCACCCGGAAGGAAGGCCAGCAGGCTAAGCCCCCGCTGGTCTCTTCCCGTGGAATTCCCACCTTCTCACAGGGCTGCAAGAACAGAACAGTCAAAGTACTAGTCTGTACAAGGACAAGATGGACAACAAAACATTGCCGGGAATCTCTAAAAGTAAACAGACATAGCCACAGAACCATCACAAATATCAGCATTTTAGTGAGAGTATTTAGTACATTTGAAGCTGGACTTGGAAAAGACTTTTGTAGACAGATTTCTAGAGACATAAATACCATGAAAAGCAAAAGCATGACCCTAGGCTAATAGTCAGCATCTAAATATCCATGGCTAGAATATTTCACCAAAACTAGACGAAAAGGAGCAAATAGTTCCCATATGGCTGAGCACCTAGAACTACTCTACAGTTATTAGTACTTAAATATTTGCCAAAAGTGCATGCTTTTACTCATAAAGGAAACCTTACGCAGGTTTCCTTTTTTTCTAAAAAAAATTATAAAATAGCCTTTCAGGTTGAAATTTCCAAATTGCAAAGAAGTGCTTTGTTTTTTATTAGCAAACATACTGCACAGAAAGGTTTTTAAAAATGCACTTAGACAAGTTTAAGAAAGCACATGTGCTAAAGTCCTGCTCTTCAGCCACAGCCCCATGAACCTTCAGGAGGTGGGACCTAGTGGGAGGAAGTGAGGTCATTGGGGGTGTGGCCCAGAAGGGACATTAGGATCCTAGCCACTTCTTGTCTCTTTCTGCTTCCTGGCCTCCATGAGGTAAGCAGGGTTCCTGGGCTGCACGCTCCCACCTTCATGTACTGAGCCACCACAGGCTGGAAGCAGCAAGGCCAAGTGAACCATGAGCCAAAAAAGCTTCTCTTCCTTATAATTTATTTATCTCTGGTCTTTTGTCCCAGTGATGCAATGACAAAAAACACAATATCTTTCATTTTATTCTGTGCCTTCTTTTTTTTCTTTTAATTGAATTCTTTATTGGTACAATTTATATACATCTCACAATCACATATAATATTGGGGAATTCATACAGTATATGGCACAAGTTAATTCTCATTTTTACCCGTATCTCTACCCACCCACACCTCCCCACCCCCTTTATACATACTCTTTTATTTTCTTTCTGAATCATGCTTATTCCTTCCCTCATTACATTCCCACACCAAATTTCCTATGAAAATTTCCCACTCTATAAAAGCTGTCATACTTTCTAGAGCTCATTTGCAGCTACAGGTGTTCATATCAAAGAGAAGATCCAGTATTTGCCTATCTGTGATCTGTTTATTTCACTTATTAGTATATCCTCCAGGTGTCTCCATTTGCACCTAAATGGGTCGATCTTGTCATTCTTTATGGCAGAATAATACTCCATTTTATTAAAAACACACACACACACATCTTCTTTATCCAGTCTCCAGTTGATGGGCATTTGGGTTGTTTCCAAGATTGAGCTATCATGAACTGAGCTGCTATGAACAAAGGTGTACATCTCTCTTTCCAATATGATTTTTAAAATTCCTTTGGGTATATTCCTAGCAGGGGGATAGCAGAGTCAAATGGGACCCCTAGTCTTAGTTTTCTGAGAAATCTCCACATACCTCTCCACAATGGTTGCACATGGCAGAGGGTATTACAATCCCCAATTTAAAACTCTACTATAAAGCTGCTGTGATAAAAACTGCATGGTACTGGCAAAGTAACAGACCCAAGGACCAGTGGAATAGATTAGAAGACCCAGAAACAACCCCGGATACATTAAGCCACCTTATCTTTGACAAAGGAGCCAAACATCCCCAATGGAGGAAAGACAGCCTCTTTAACAAATGGTGCTGGAATAACTGGGCTTTAACCTGCCAAAAGCTAAAGCTAGACCTATCTCTTTCACCATGCACAAAACTAAACTCACAAAAGATATGAGACTTAAACATTAAAACAGAAACAATAGCCTGCTGGAAAACAGATTAGGTAAAACTCTTGGAGACATTGGCTTAGGCAGAGACTTTATGAATAAAACCTCTATAGCACAAGAACTAGCAGAAAGAATCATCAAATGGGATCTCATCCTACTGAAAAGCTTCTGCACAGCCAAAGAAGTTGCTGGCACTTCTAAAAGACAACCAACAACATGGGAAAAAATCTTTACTAGCTGTTTCTCAGACAAAAGGCTATTATCTACAATATATAAAGAGCTCAAACAGATCAGCCTCCCCAAGTTTAAAGACCCAATTCAAAAATGGGCATCCGAAATGAACAGACACTTCTCAGAGGCAGAAGTCAAAGCAGCCAAGAAGCATGTGAAGAAATGCTCAACATCACTGGTCATTCGAGAGATGCAAATGAAAACAACACTGAGATTTCACCTCACTCCACAAAGAATGGCTGCTATTGCAAAATCAACCAACAATAAATGCTGGCGTGGCTGTGGAGAGAAAGGAACCCTTTTCAACTGTTGGTGGGATTGCAGACTTGTGCTCCATGCCTTCTTAATAAAAGATCCTGAAATAATTGTCTCTGAAGAATTGAGGACCATATATATATATACATGAAGAAGTTGATTAAAACATATAGACTTCATTTGATCCGCTGAATATTACAAGCCATTATGTATTTGTTTTTCTGGATGTAAAACATTCAAAATTAAAATTTTGGAAAAAGTATTTTTCCAAGCTTAGTGGTTTATAATTTTATTTTAAGGGAGCTTAATTCATTTGTGTTAAATATGTTTATATTTTAAGAACAGTCAAATTTTATATTCTTGAAGCAGACGGGCAAGGTATAAATTATAAATAAGATATCACATGGTAGAATGAGGCCGGCTGAAGATTCATATTCTTTATTCTCTGACATCTGTGCAACTCTGAAAAATATAAGCTACCCACACCGGAAGCTAAATATTTTAAATGCCTCCCACTCTTTCTAGGATCAACACTTGTTGTTTTGGACTTAAGCACTGTGCTGATTCGGATAACCAACACACTATTGCAAAACCAAAAGGAAACAGGGGCCACAATGGTGAAAAAGGTTAGATAAGTTTACTTCAGATGAGTTTTTGGTCTCAGTTCGAGGAGCCAACTTCACAAATAAGCACTGGCCACCAGAGACGCATCATGCACCTCATCATTTCACTGAAACAAACAGACATAGACTCTTGGCACAACTCTACAAGATAGAAAAGTTATCACAATTCTGGGAATCTAAAAAGAATTCACCTTTTAGCAAGAAAAATATGACCAGCTAGCCACATTTAATTGTCATGAAGAGTACAAGAAAGAAATACTCAGAAGTGACAGAAATACTTAGAAGTGACTATATTCCCTTGGATAAAAATAGATTTAACAAATTTTCATCGAGGCAAATAAAAATCTTGAACTAATTTTCAAGTCCAAAGTATGGGGTGGGTCATAATGAGTGAAATTCATGAAAAGATTACAGTCACCACAAACTATTTTTGAATCTTTTTCTTTAGTAGTTTTAGGGGTAGAATAGAGAAAGCATCAATTTTATAAAAACACAGGAGCCTCAGCATTGCCTGATAAACAGATATCCAGAATTAATACACAATTTTCTTTTCTAAATGCATTTCTAGCTTAAAATGGATGACCCTTGAGTATTTCCAAAACCTGACTTAGTCTTCTTTTTTTCTCCTGGTACCGAGGATCAAACTCAGGATCTTGTGCTTTTGAAGGAGGAGAGGTACCACTGAGCTAAATCCCGGGACCCCCTGACTAAGTTGTACACAGGTCAGAACTGCACAGTGAACCTATAGGGGGCCAGATACTCACCTTTTCTCCAGGAAAAGATGGGGGCACATAATTAGCGCATAAGGCCACAGCCCTTCCCATCATTTGTTACAAAGGAATTTTCAAAACTAAGCACCCGACCCGCTTACTGTAAAACTCTAATTATGAATAAGGGTGAAACTGATGAATGTGAAAGTCAGAGTCAGTGAAACTTTCCCTGTTGAAATAACATTATAAAGTTTCATTCAAATCATTAATTTAGCATTTATTGAATATTTTTGAATTCTAACGATGCTAGCCATTGAAGGAACTATGATAGTGAAGAAGTTATAGTGACTGATTTGAGCATGTTCATAACACGTAATGCTAAGATCACAGACAACTCTAAAATAAGCCAACAGGTAATAATGAAGAGATCAAATATGGGAATTATAAATAACGTGATTCCTATACCATTCTTTTTTTTTTTTTTTTTTTTTTTTGCTTTTTGGAGACAGGGTCTCGCTTTGTAGTTCAGGCTGGCCCTGAGCTCACT